>CAUYLG010059813.1:0-75113 GCA_963573385.1 Cacajao melanocephalus
ACTGGTGTGAGATGGTATCTCAATGTGGTTTTGATTTGCATTTCTCTAATGACCAGTGACATCATTCCATATTTCTTTTTCCTGCATATGAGCAAAAAGAGGAGACTGAGAGTACGAATTGAAAGCTCATCTAATCATGAAAAGCAAAGGTCACCACCCACCCCTCGGAGTAAACGGCACTTTATTACTTTTGTCTGTGTCTGCTGTTGAGCCTCAAATTAGTTCAAAGGAGAAAGAGGAGGCCTCCTTACTTCTTTCTATCTTGCTTAAACAAATAGTAGCACTCTTAGAAGGGAACGTGCACCGCAGTGAATCACGTTATTTTCAATAAATTCAAACAGCGCTGCTATAGTAACTGTCTTAACCATGATTAATGTGGGAAACATTAGGAAAGTGTGTTATTATTATTCTAAATTAGGTTTTGCTTGAATTAATTTTTATGCATGGTTACTAAGATGTAAAAGAGTTTTTGAATTGCTAATTGTAACATTCCTTCTTTGGAGATAAGATGAGATTCTTGGAACACAAGGGCGCCCTGCTGAAGGATTTTTAGTTCGAATATTTGCCTAAGGGCCAACATATTATTTAGTCAGTAGCCTGCTAAGGAACTGCAGCTTGACACCCATGGAGTCTTTAAAGATTTTCTTATAGCATCACCCACCTGAATCTATTTTGTGGAAAAGGCACAATGGATATTAATATCATGTCACTGTCACGGTGTGTGGAAGGTAGGAGAGGAAGGAGGTAGCCCCCTACAGAGCCAATGGTACTCTTTTCTTTCTCTTTTCAAGTCTTTTTGCCAGTGACGATGAGAATAATGAAAGTCGTAATATTAAGAAATGTTGACTGAGTGAGTACTGTAGGCTGGGCGTATGCCAAATGCTGTCTATGTCTCCATGTCTTCGTTTTGCAAAGGTTGCCTGAAGGTCCATCATGTACCAGGTGTGGTAGCTGCTGCTGATGAGATATGAAGTGAGGCGGGTTCCTGCCCTCACGAAACTTGCATTTCAGGAAAATAGATGATCACTGTCTTGGATGAAATGGGCAAGGGGAAAAGTGATTGTAGATGAGGCAGAGAGAGGCTGGGAAAGAGCTCAGACAGTGTATGGCCTCATGGAACCAAGGGGATCTTGACTTTTCCTCTGAGGAAGCTGAGAGCCTAGGGGTTTCAAGCACAAGTAGGATCCTCACGGGATCCCTTGACTGTGAGATGAGAAGTAGAGCCCGGAGGTGAGAGCAGGGAGATCTATCCAGGGATGTGTAGCCACCATGGAAAGTGGATTATGGATATATGGACCAGGGCCACAGCAGAGAGGTGGAGAGAATTGGTTGGATCCTGGGTGAATTTTAGAGACTTGGCAAACTTTGCAGAGAGAAGAGGCAAGGGAAGACCAAGGCTCTCGGCCTTTGCCTGTCAAAGAAGGGGATTCTATTTCCCGAGGCGAGAGAGAGTGCAGGAATAACAGGTTTGCAGGAAAAGTGAGGAATCTGATGTGGGGCCAGGTAAGTTCTAAATGCTAATTAGTCATCAAGGGCAGAGGCAAATGAGATGCCCAGGTATCAGCGAACGGAGTCACAGAGTGGGGCTGGAAATGAAATTGTGTGAGTCATCACGATATGGGTGGTATTTGAAGCCACATGACTGGCCATTCACTGGGGACTCCGTGTAGCTAGAGAAGAGGGCTGAGTCCTGAGCCTTGCTGTACCCCAGCTTGAGAGATTTAGAACAGTAGACCCTGAGAAACAAGGACTAGCGAGGTAGAAGAAGAACCCAGACAATCACGTCCCAGAGGGCAAGCACAGCGGGTGTTCACAAGGGCCCACCCACTGTTTGGCGCTCGCTGAGAGTGTGCGATGGGGCTCCCCACAGCAGGTTCTCCAAGAATCCAGATACGTATCTCAGGCCCATCAGTGGCCTGGGCTCCTTCCAAGGCTCTGGGAGGGGCCCTAATAATGTGTTCACAAATTGGAATATTTGCAAAAGAATGATATTTCAACCACAGTTAAGACTTCAGGACTTCAGCTTCTTCCCCGTTGACTTTGTTGGTAGTATCTGAGCAGGGCTATGAGATGAGGCCTTTTGGGATTCAGCTACAGGGAAGTTGACTTGGGAACACATGTAGCTGAAGTCTAGTGGAATATGACCAAGTCACTTCATGTGGAGTTTAGTTATTGCTGGGGGTCTGGGGTAGGCATGGCTCTCAGGAATAATTTCCTTCCACAGTGTCCACTTGCCAGGCATCTTGTCCAGGGGGCAGGACCAGAGGTTGTCTCATAATACAAGTGTATCCTATGGCACCCTGTACCAGAAGTTTATGGGCAATGGATGAAGAAAGGGAGTTGGAATATATAAAGCCAGAAGCCAACCTGTGAGCAATTCTTCCAAATCTTACATATATGACATGAGTTTAATAGAGGCTTTTTAAGAATTTGACAATAATTGTAAAAATTTATATGATATTACCAGTAAAGAGAATTGAAAAGAAACTTTTTTAAAATTATACATTAAGTTCTGTGTTACATGTGCAGAATGTGCAGGTTTGTTACATAGTTAGACACAAACTGCTGTGGCACGTGAAAAGAAATTTTTCTAGCCTCTTAACAGTTAAAAACAAAGTTTGATCAGCCATGACAGAGGAAATACTGAATTATCTTTCTAGGCTCTCCAGAGAAAATTATATTAAAATCTCCATGTCACATGAAGAGGTAATCAAAGATTATGCAATGAACAGATGCAAGGATAAAAGTGTTATAGAAGTGTCAGGAAATTAAATAATAAAGCTGAATGCTATTTTTCTGGATTTTGTGATGATTATGTTATTTGCCAGCATTTTAACATTTGAAATTTGTTATGACTTATTTTCTTATTCTAAATAAATATTTACTTTTACACCTAATGTTATGTTTATAATTTTCTCTTGTTGATTTTAAAAAGCACCTCTCCCCAAACTGTCAAAGTTTCAATTCCCACAAAACCTGAACTTGCTCGTGGAGATGGGGATATCTGAAGTGGGATGGGAGAAGCCTGGAGATGGTATTTTCTAGGGTTGTTACTCAAAGGGAAGCAAAGGTGGCGAGCTCACTGGGAGGGATGGGAGATGAAGGAAGGTCCTGAGTCTTAAAAATAATGGCAATAACTTCCTAGAGAGGGAAAGCTGTTGCAGAAGGGGCTATGGCTGAAATCTTGACTGTGGGCAGGCTGAAAAGGGTGAAATTGGTGCTTCATTGGAGAGATTGGTCTTGAACGGGAGCATGGATAGTGGTGCTTGGACAAGAACCAGGTGGCCGTTCAGGTCAGTGGGGAGATATCACAGAGAAGGTGAATATTTCCTTCCTCTAATTTCTTTGACAACCTGTGAATGAGTTATCCGCTTTTTATACATAAGGAAACAGGAGTTCAGAAAGATAAACACACCTGCAGAGGTACCCAAGTAGGCCGAAGCAAGTGCCTCTTGACTTTGTAATATGGGACCCAGAATAGTGACTGGCAAAGATAATTTACTCAATTAAAGAAAAAGCCCTAGTTAATATAAATAAATTTAAAGTAAATATGTTTCCTATGAATGTGTCCTGAGTGTCCCAGCATGGTCCTCCATGGCTCCCCAGTCTTTGGCCTGTCTGTGGGCACATGCATTGCCGGGGAGTGCCCTGCACTTCTCACCCCCATCCTCAGACTCAGTGGTATCCACTCATCCTTTAGCTCTTGACTTACATGTCACTTCTTCAAGGAAGACTTCCCTGACTTCTGATCTAGGTTAAGTCTTTTGAGTATCTTCTTTTCCCACTATGCATTCTTTTGATGGCTGCTTGTCACTGCCACAATCAGAGAATTATTGTAATTATTTTAAAATACTGGTCTCTCTTTTTATATCTATAATCCCAGAGATCCTTTGTGATGTTATTAAATCCCTTGTACTGGATCCCTAGAAGGCAGTTTACTTTTTATTTCTGAATCAATAAGCTGCTTGAATAAAGGCAAAAAAATGAGAATTAGATTATTTTTCTTCTTTTGAGCAGCTTAAGTAAAAGGCTCTGAAAGATCAGAGAATTGAAACTGGAGAGCAAATCTGGATTTAAATTCACAGGCCAGTCTCTGGCCCTCATTAGCACATTCAGGGGAGCTTATGAGTCCATCCCTCTCAGTTAATTCAGAAGATCCCTTTTCTCCCCCAAAAGTTTTCCAACATCTAGATGAGGAAGGTAGGTAGATCTCACTTTTAGATATCAGTATCTATTTTTTTAAAACATCTAGTATTTGTGACCATATGCCTTATTTTATGCCTTATTTGAAATAAAACATGTTGATAAATATAAGTTTAAAATCTCAGAGAGAATACAATGAGGTATTTGTTTTTTATAAACTGGAAACTTCTTTTTACTGTTTGTGGTGCAATGATGATTTACATTGTGTGTGGTGTATGCGTGTGTTCTGTTTTCATTTTTATGGTGTCCCAAGAACATACAGAAGTGAACGAACAGTTTGGTCTTCAGAGCACAGCCCCCTCCCAGGGATTCCCTTGGTGAGGGGATCCACTTCTGGGCGCAGCAAGAATTAATAAGGCAGTGGAGTCTTAAAATGTCTGGTTTAAAATTTGCTGAGGCCTGCTCCATTTTTCAACCCATCTTTCCAGCCTTCGCTTTGCAATGTTTCCAGTCTCAGGGAAGAAAAGCAGGAGCTTTTGTTCCTTGTTGGCTTATTTGTCTCTGCTGGTTAATTGCTTTTTATTATCTGCTGAATGATATAATTAGGTGCACAATCTACCATACTGTGTTTTTATTAATACTTTATTTAGAAATGTTCTGTATTGAATGGGCTTTGAGTGAGTGTGTGTGCACGTGCACATGTGTACACAGTTATATCCTGCAGTGATCGATCCATTGCCAACAATGAACAAATTTTGTAAATTTGGGATTTGAGGCATACATTTTTCTAGTTCCCAGCCCAATGACCTTCTTTATCCTCCCAGATTTATTATGTTTTCTTGTAACATCAACTTTTACATGTCCTCAGAGCAATTTTGTTGGTTTGAAAAGATATTTTAAATTGAGTGATATTTTGGCAGTATGTAAGCTGTATCTTATATACTAATTATGCATCCTCTCTTTAATACATATTTTACTGAGAACTAGGTGAAATCTCTAATGACCAAGAATTCATCCCCGAAGACAAATTTAGCAATGAATATTTTCTCTGTTTTTCTAACTGGTGTGATCCAGGGGTTAGTGTTCCTTAGAAGAGATAGAACCAGCTGATGGCTCTTTAACTCTCTTTTCATTAAAAATATACAGTTCTCACCCAATTGCATTTGTTGAATTTTCCTTACCACTTTTAGTGCTAGAAGCAGAAAATTAACATAATGATGTAGATCTTGGGGTGTTAAAATAATTCTGTATCACTGTTTGAAAGGCCTGATTTAGAAAAAAAAAAGTTTCTGAGTAATCATGTGACAGCCACTTTCTCCCAGGCATTAAATGTAAACTTCTAGAAAAAGTACAAATAACTGCTACCTGAGGAACTGAAGTGAACCAAATAACAGGTTGGATGGGAGAGAGAGGAAAACATGTAAAACAACCTGTTGTTCGTTTTGCATGTTTTCTCTTTGAGCATTGATTCCTGGATAGCCCTACTTGCTAAACTGCACTACACATGTGGGCACCAAAATCTCCAAGAGAAACCCCCACATGCTGGCCAGAAGAAGGGGTCTTAGCAAGCCAGAGAGTCTAAGAAGAATAGTCTCCTCCTCCTCCTCTGTCCCTCTGGCACTGCTTCAAGGATGGCCACAGTCATGGAATAGTACGTTAGAAACATGGAAAGTTAAGACACTGAACACTCTCAGCAATACCAACATTGTTTTCAACAGAGAACTGGGATGAAAGTTCCTTGGAGGCTGGAGAGTAGAAGGGAAATCCTGGAGGGAAGATGATTGAAGGAGAGCCACAGATTCTGATGTAAACCAACACGTCTCTGGCTTGCCCTCAAGCAGCCCCTGTGCAGCCAACATCCAAAGAAATATAGCAAATAATTCACCTGTGCTATAAACGACTAGCGTAGGTAAGATGCTAGACCAGACCTAAAGTGGTGCACATGAGGGGAATTGTGTGTGTGTGTGTGTGTGTGTGTGTGTGTGTGTGTGTGTTTAAAATACAGCATGACTAAGTTGGGTTTAATTGTAGGAATGCAAAGCTAGCTCTATCTTCAAGAACTGATCATCAGTGAACTTCAGAAGCTTCTAGTTTCAGCGTAAAAGCTTAATCATAAGATGTTAGAATGCTTCTCAACTTGCTACCAGTACCAGCCATCCAATATAAGAGATTCACAGCTGGAAGAGCTTCAAGATGCAGCTTCTCTCTAAGCACAAGTCCAAAGGGAAGATCAAGTCACCAATGGAGACAAAACCAAGGACATTTCAGAAACTTGACACCTCTAGCACCCACAGCTACAGAAACCATGACAAAGTCAAAGACACTATAAAATGTAAATGCAAGAAACCACTATAACACTATAGTGGTTTTGGCACTTTTTGAACTGGGATGAAAGTCCTTGGAGGCTGGAGAGTAGATGGGAAATCCTGAAGGGAAGAGCACTGAAGGAGAGCCATAAATTCTGATATAAACCAACACTTTTTATAGTGTCAAAACCACTATAACAGAGAGAAGGAATGCCCTGGGTGGACTCATCTGTAGCCTGAGCATGGCCAGGGCAGGCATCAGTGAGTTTAGAGATAAATAAATAGAAACTTTCTAAACTGATTCTAAACTGAAATGCAAAGGAGAAGAAAAAAGGGGAAAAAAAAAACCTCAAAATGAGGCATCCAAAAATTATGAGATAACTCAAAAGGTTTAACATACATGCAAGTAGAATACCAGATGGAGAAGGAACAGAGTAAGAAAAAAAAAATTTGAGGTAATAATGGACAAGAACATTACAAAATGCATAAGAGACACCAAATCACAGATCCAAAAAACTCAAAGAACACCAGCCTGGAGAAATACAAAAAAACAGAGCTGTGCATATGATATTCAAGCTGCAGAAAAATGAAGACAAAGAGAATATTTTGGAAAAGGCCAGGGAAAATACTATCTTATCTGTAAAAAGTGATTTACAGGGGACATCTTAAATAAATCATACAAGCAAGAAAAGATGAAGTGAACTACTTCAAGTGTTGGGTGAAAAATACCTAGAATTCTATATCCAGCAAAATGATCTTTCAAAAGAGAAGGAGAAATAAATAAAGCCATTTTTGGACAAACAAAAACTAAAGGAATCAACTGACAGTAAATTTACATGAAATATTGAAAGAAGTAATATGGCTAGGCATGGTGATGCATGCCTGTAGTCCCAGCTACTTGGGTGGCTGCAGTGGTAAAATCACCTGAGGCCAGGAGTTCAAGGGTGCAGTGAGCTATAATCACTCCACTGCACTCCAGCCTGAGTGACAGAACAAGACATCTTATCTAAAACCGACCAAATAGACAAAAAACGGAAGTAATGTGCATAGGGAAATCATATAGGTGAAAATTCAGATTTGTATATAAAAAAAGAAATGACATCAGAGAAGAAAGAAATGTAAGAAAAAATAAAGTATTTTTTTCTCGTTAATTTGTCTAAAAGACACTGGATTGTCTAAGGTTATAATAGTGATAATCTCTTGAGTAATTATAGAAAACCATAAATGAGAATTTCATAAAGGAAGGAAAGGAAGGATTGAGATCACACTGTTATGGTTCTTGTACTGCGTGTGAAGCATTATAGTGTTATTTGAAGGAGGACTTGGGTTACTTAAATATGTATATTGCAAACTCTAGGGCAACTACTAGACTATTTTTTAAAGAACTATAATTAATATGTTAAAAGAAAAGCTAAAATAGAATCACAAAGTTCTCAGTTAAAATCGGAGAAAGCAGAAATGAAGGGGAAAAACAAACAAATAACAAAATTCGAAATGCAGTGAATGGAACCCAATTATAAACATTGTAGATATTAATCCAACTCTATCAACAATCCCTTTAAATATGGATAGTATAAATATACATCCATTGAAAAACAAAGACTTTCTGAGCAGATAAAAAACAGGATCCAAATCTACGTTGTCTGCAAGAAACAGAGTTTAGATATAAAGTCCAAGGGTAGGTTACAGACAAGGGAAGGGAAAAGAAACACTGTGCTGACACCAAGTAAAACAAAGCTGAAGTAGCTATGTCATTTTCAGATGAAACAGTCTCCAGAACAAGAAAGACAGACAGAGATAAAGAAGGGCATTATAGAAATAGATAAATAATTAATTCTAAAAGAAGATATAATAACCCTTAACATGTATGCACCCAACAACAGAGCATTGAGCTATGTGAGCAAAGATTGATGGGACTGAAAAGGAATAGACAAATCCATATTGTAATTGGAGATTTCTACACCTTTATTTCAGTAATGGATAGGTCAAAAAGCAGAAAATCAGTAAGGATGGGTTGATTTGAACAGCAATACCAGTCAATGTGATCTAACTGGTATTAAAGGAATATTCTCTCTACCTAACAGCGTCACAGTACACATTCTTTTCAAGCTCATCTGTACATTCACCAAGATCTATCACCTGCATCACATTCAAGGCCATAAAACAAACTTTAATAAATTTAAATAAATAGAAATCACACAAAGTACATTCTCAGGTCATAATGGAATTAAACTAGAATGCAATAAGAGAAAGAGAGCTGGAAGATCTCTCCATATTTGCCTGTTAGACAACACACATCTAAATATCACATGGGTGAAAGAAGTCTTGGGATAAGTTAATAAAAATACTTTTAATTAAATAAAAATGAAAATGCAGTGCATCAAAATACTAGAAAGCAGTGTTTAGAGTCAAATTTTAGCATCATTATCATGAGAACATTACAGGGGAAACTTCCCACATGTTCTATTTACCTCAGCTGGTCCCTCCCTGGACACGTAGGAAATATGGGGATTACAATTCGAGATGAAATTTGGGCGTGGACACAAAGCCTAACCATATCAATGGATAAAACTTAAATGCATTTTGCTAAACTGAAGCAACCAGACCAAAAAGACTACATACTGTATAACTCCATTTACGTGACAACTTAAAAAGGAAAAACAACAGGGATAGAAAACAGTTAGTGGTTAGCAGGGTTAGGGGGAAGTATGAGTAGTTGACTACAAAAAGTCATTATAAAAGAAATTTTAGAATAATCAGAATATTCCCTATGGTTTTGCAGGTGTGGATACATGACTCTAAGTATTTGTCCAAACCAGGAGAATCACGAAGATTGATCATACCCAATGGAGATTAAAAAATTTTAAATTACTAGTTAGAAATAAGGCTCAGAGTCATAAGGAAAAATGAGCACTCAGGTAAAGGATTTTTTATCAAAGCAAATTTACTTCTGTGCAGAAGGGTGCCTCCTGTATGGCTGGGTGCCACAAGAGCACCCAGAACAAAGCAGAGTAGAAGATTTTATTCCTAATGCAACTCCTGCCCATGTCCTTTCCCCATTGGCTGGGGTCAAACTGCACAATCTAAACTAGACCCAGTTGGCCAAACATTTAAACTTTCTTAGATAAAGTGGATGCATGATGGGAGACGGGGAGAGGAGGAAGGGGTTGTCTGCAGTGAACTAGAGAGCCAGTCTTTTCCCAAATAAGGAAAGGAATGTGAGCTGTTGCTGATAATGCCAATGGTGCTGTGGCATGACTGGGCATTCAGTAATGCTAGAAAGAAGAAAAGGAGAAGGAGTGTGGGAGGTACTGGGAATTAAAGCATAAAAGGTTGAGCAGCTGTTTGAAGAGAAACCTCACCATATCTCACGTTACTTAAAAGATAATCAACCAGGGTGTTGGGTATTACAGGATGTAATGTAGATTGTGACAATGCATCTTATGGTATTACACAAGTATTGCATACCCTCACTGTAGGGGGTAGAGGAAAAAAATGCCCACCTAAGAAATTTTAGAAAACAATGATTTGTCTAGATATTTGAAGCAAACATCAATATATAACACTGTATTCTCGATGGTGAAGTTTTTCCTCATGGTGATAAGAATTTTGACACTACTTTATATGTATACTGGAGTTGAACAAATAAGTAAATAAATTGTAGATAATGAGATATGTTTATTGTCACAGAAAGAAGTTACATATTATTAAGGGGAGAACTGAACTGGACCCACAGTTTCAAGATTAGAGTTAGGAATATTAGTGTGCGGTCAGGTTTATTTAAATATATGTACAGATAGATACAGGAAAAAATAGGCATATTTGCATATGAATGGGCTTAGATAGACATAGACATAGATATAGACATGCAGGTAGATATGTTTCTTATCCCTGTCTGCAGAGCAGTTACATCCCAGAAGACGTGAGCACATCTGGCACCCACAGCTTGGTTTCTAAGCTTCATTCTCCAATGAGAAGAACCTAAACTCCTTGAAAAAAAGTGACTGATTCCAAGGATTGCATCAGAGAAAATACCAGATAAGCCTGCAGCATCTTGTAGTGCCAGAAAGTTTAAATAGTGCCCCCCCAAAAAAGATGGGGGAGTGTCACAAGGTCACAGGAGAACCTGAATGAGCTCCTTATCCAAGATAGAATAATTTGAGTCACAAAATAAATTATGACACTGAGATTATAACCCAAAGAATAAAATTTGTATTCATGAGTTCATACTGATGAAAACAGTTGACTGAATAAATAAATAAGTGGGAGAGATGGGACAAATCTTCCTTAGAGAAGAATTTCAAATAATAAATGTAAATGAAATGAGGACATGGAAAATTAGCATTAGAAGACAACAGTAATAACTGTTGCAGGCAATATCCACTGATGAATGCAAAAGTTAGACAGAAAAACTTTGAGGAGAAACAGGATATTTGCATAGCTTCAACATTTTGCCCTGAAATAATTATTATTTGCCCTGGTGGTTTTACCAGTTTTTTTGTTACTCCTCTTTCCAGGAGATGGAGGTTCGTTCCCTTCCCCGTTGAGAAAATGTTTGCAGACCCTGGAAGAAAGGTTGGAAGTGGGAAGCTGGGAGCTTTACAGGAAAGCAACTGGACAGACCCCACTGACCAAGTAACTAACAGTGTGTCCAGGGTACCGTCTGGAGATCATGTACTCTGATGTGAGGTGGTGAGAAGGGCACTTCATTAATAGGCTCCTCCTCCCCGCCACCCCCCCAAAATCCATAACTGCAGTCTCATAATGAGAAAACATGAGACAAACATGATTGGAGGTACATAAAAAACAGGAAAGTCTGAGAAATTATCACAGACCAGAGATGACTAAGGAGACAGAATGACTGTGCAAAGGGGTATCCTGGATGGGATTCTGGTACTGAAAAGGGGAATTACTGGAAAAACTGGTGAAATTAAATGAAGAGTGTGGTTTAGTGAATAGTGTTATATGAGTGTTGAATTACTGGTTTTGGTAAAGGTACCATGGTTTTGTCAGATGTCTCCATTAGAGGAAGCTAATTAAGCATGTATGGTAAAGGGTATATGCTGATACCTTCACAACTCTTATGTAAATCTAAAATGAGTTCACACTAAAAAGTTAAAATAACAGCAAAAGGAACGAAGACTCTTTCAGATGCAGCACTAAGGAGTGACTATAGATGGAATGTGGGATGGTTGGGTCTCATAATTCTCAACATTTACTTCCTAGTTATTCTGAGTAAATTGAGAATAATAATAGTTTTTGGGCCAGGTGAGGTGTCTCATGCCTGTAATCCCAGGCTGAGGCAGGTGGATCACTTGAGGTCAGGAGCTCAAGACCAGCATGACCAATGTGGTGAAACCTCATCTCTACTAAAAAAACAAAAATTAGCCAAGTGTGATGGCACATGCCTGTAATCCCAGCTACTCAGGAGACAGGGGCAGGAGAATCACTTGAACCCGGGAGGTGGAGGTTGCAGTGAGCCAAGATAGTGCCACTGTACTCTAGCCTGGACGACAGAGTGAGACTGACTCCATCTCAAATAATAAGAATAATAATAGATTTTGATATCTATAATCATATTTTTCCAATCTTA
The DNA here is from genome assembly GCA_963573385.1 of Cacajao melanocephalus. NCBI lineage: Eukaryota > Metazoa > Chordata > Mammalia > Primates > Pitheciidae > Cacajao > Cacajao melanocephalus. The sequence goes on from CAUYLG010059813.1 coordinate 12,043, forward strand.
TATAGAGCGCAAATAAAAGCATCCTTAGCACACAATGCCATCGTAACAAATGTGTGGCTCAAATATTGTAAAATAGTATACTTGCTCTGCAATGGCCACTTTTTAGCAAATTCTCTTCCATACTGTCCTCCTTCTCTCCAGATCTCTTCCCCAGATTCTAGCAAGGAACCCCAGAACCGTTTGCAAGAGCTATATGCAGTGTTCTTTTATTTCTCACAGCTGAATGAGGTAGACATCTGCATCTCCATTATACAAATGAGAATTCTGAGACCACTTTTTAGAGACCCAGGCATCTCAGGGCTTGGAAGCTATGAAAGGAAGGAAGGGTCTCATGGAATCAGAAAGCTCCAGGTGGGAGAAGTGGGGGATGGACAGTCAGAGCCATCAGCTATGGAGGCACCGATTCCTACTGCTCTCATTTGTTCCTGGAAAATCCCATGAAGGAAGGCACATCAGTGAGGAGTCTAGTCTGCCTGTTTGATCTGGAGCAGAGAGTGGCCCCTGTCTTGGGCTTGGAAAAGGAGGACTAGAGTATACAGGTCCCATCCCATGGATACAGGCTCAGAGGCCGCCAGTGAAGGTACAAACCAGAATAGAACCTGAGTTGCAACCCTCCCAAGGGTTCCATGAATTTCAAGAAATGAAAATCTTGCCATCGTAAGCAATCATAAGTCAATTCACTCACTTTTATCATGCCCTGGGGAGAGATTACATTTGGTGATGTCCTTGGCATGTGGTTCTTTTAAAAACGAACCTCTAAGGCAAGTATGTCAGAGGGAGTGTTTAATCTTCTCTTTTTGCACTGTGGGCTAGGGATCCAGGGTGGGACCCAGAAAGGAGTCTTCCTGGACAGCTATTTCTGTCCAGGAAGAGCCGAGAGTGTGGGATAGCTGCTCTGTCCAGATGCAAATACTGAGCTCGGCAATCACCCTGAATGTTTTGCACTTGGGAGAGCCCTTCTCTATGAACAATAAAAAGGGCTGGGGCAGCCTCCAAATGAACAAGTTCAATTTCATCAAAAAGAAAAGCCCAGTGAAGGAAAGTGAAGGGAAACTAAACGCTTGGGACGCCATTTCCGTGCAAAGCTCTGTGATAGTTTTAGCTCCATTTCCTTAAATGACCTGTGCACATTAGTAATTGCTATTTCAAAGGAAACTTTCCTGGAACAAAGTGCCGCATCGCTTGAGCTAGCTGAGCTTTTACCCTTTCCAGACAGTGGCTTTTATCTGGAAAATGCTAATGGGAACACCAAATACCTCTAACAGAAGGCAAGAAAGGGATCTGCTAGGTATCTGGGGTGTGTAGATCGAAGCTCCCGGAGAAGTTGAGCCCAGATCTCCATGTGGCCAGTATCTGCTATGCCTATAATTGCTGCTGAAAGTTCAGGGTGGCATTTTGCTGATATGCCTAAAATAGTCTTCTTGGGGCTGTTGGATACAATTTGACAGCTGTTAAGGTATAAGGGGCGATGATCCAGCTGAAATCTCATCTAAGTCATTTTGATAAGTGAACTGCCTTGCAAAAAGCTTCTTAATTGCTCCCACATTCTTCCATTGTTCCATTTTCCAGGGTCCTTTAAAAGGTCATTAATCAATCACTAAAGATGTGAAGGTTTTACATTTTGCTTGCTTAACAAAACACAGCCTTGACAAACTATCCCTCACTTAGTTTCAGATTAGCCAATAACAGGGTGCCTTCTGCTAACTGGCAGTCCATCTCTGTAATTGTACTTTGGGCAATGCATCTGTTTGGCTCTGGGTCAATGGACAGGGCACCTGGAGTCTAAGGGTTGGGAGGAGGGGTCTTTTGTAAAAACACTGTAAGCATTATCAGTTGTATATCTCAACTTTAAAACATGAGGATACAAATAGCCTATTTGCTCATTTGATCTTAAGTTTGATGAAAGAAAAGATGTTATGCAAAACAGAGAAGACCAAGCAAGTCTAGTCAGTGTTTAGTGCACATAGCGTAGAGGTATGTTTACAATTTGGTTCTGTTATGACAATATCCAATGATCTCCCTCCAAAGATAAACAAGTCAATACCTATCTGGTTTAGATATACATTGAAGACACAGTTTCCCAACCACAGCACCACTGCATCTGGGCTGGATCATTCTTTGTTGTGTGGGGACTGTCCCTGCCACTGTGGATGTTTAACTGCCTGCCTGGTATCTACCTCTTGATTTCCTCCCCACCTCCCTGCGTGACCTGTCATTACAACCAAAAATGTCTCAGTGTCTGCAGTCATTGATACAGGTCTCCTGGAGACAAAGTTGCCCTCCGTTGAGAACCACTGGTCTAAGATCACAGAATTATGTTTTGTCTATGTAATACCGCAAATGGTTGATTTATCAAGGTAAAAATATAAAACATAGTGAAATGATTGACTGTGTCTCTCCCGCTTTTATTTAGTAAATTTAGTGTTTGTGGGTACCACAGGGGTTTTCTTCCCTTTGCGGCTGTCACACCTATATTTAAGGCTGTGCACTTTGCATCTGTGTACCCAGAACAGCCTGTCTCATGGTAGGCTTTTCATAATTATCTTTTATATTTAGAAAAAAATAACAAATGGGAATACAGCTAATAGAGATGAAAACATAAATCGGAAGGGTTAAAAATTCCTCCTTTCTCATGGGTCCCCTCCACTGCAGTGTGGTATCCAGGGCAGAATTGCACAAGGGTGAGTATCTGGGCTCTAAAATTAAGCAGATCAGCAATCAAGATTTGGTTGTACCACCCAGTTCTTGGGGTACATTTGGGAAAGCCTCCTAACCCCGTGTCCCTCAGCTTCCCCATCCTTACAATGGGCAGATCCAATTTTGCCTCCTCAGGTCTCTCTGGCCCCTGGTGAGTGAATACAGGTGCAGTTCTTCACAACAGGCCTGGCATGGGGGCTCTGCTCAGTGCATTCTGGTTGCTGTTGGGATGGTCATTATCATTGCTGCAACCACAGGGCTCTGCATTTCAATTCCTGTTTACTCATCTTCATTACTCATCTGTAGTCTCTGGAGAGCAAGATCCATGTTTTATCCCAACCCTGGTTGCTCACTTGGCATTTATTCTATAAGCATCTATTGAAAGTATGTCCAGGGCACAGCTCCACTTCTAGCTCAGAGAAGACACTCAACAGATGCTTATGGGATAAATGCCAAGTGAACAGGACAAGCAGTGGGTATAGGAGCAGGAATGAAAGTCACAGTTTGTGCAGGAGACAGTGTCTGGGTGTGTGAGTCTGTTCTTACCCTTCCAATAAAGACATACCTGCAGCTGGGTAATTTATAAAGAAAAAGAGATTTAATGGACTTGCAGTTCCACATGGCTGGGGAGGCCTCAAAATCATGGTAGAAGACAAAGGTGGAGCAAAGGCACGTCTTATACAGCAGCAGGTGAGAGAGAGCTTGTGCAGGGGAACTCCACTTTATAAAACTACCAGATCTTCTGAGACGTATTCACTACCACGAGAAGAGCACAGGAAGGAGCCACCTCTACAATTCAATTACCTCTTACAGGGTCCCTCCCAGGACATGGGGGAATTGTGGAAGCTACAATTCAAGATGAGATTTGGGTGAGGACACAGCCAAACCCTATCACTGGGTGAACTGAAGAGGCCTGTATACCTCCCCGAGCATTTGAACCCAGATGACCCAGCTCAATTTCCAAACAAGGGACAGCATGGATCATCAGCTGCAGTGTGGATCCCCTCTTTCTCAGTCACACGGGTCATCAGGTGCAGCGTGGACTCCCCTTTCTCAGTCACACGGGTCATCAGGTGCAGCGTGGACCCCCCTTTCTCAGTCACACGGATCATCAGGTGCAGCACGGACACCCCCTTTCTCAGTCACACATTTCCTGAACTAGATCAGCCTCTGTAAATAAGAAAACCGTCCTCAGCGGCCCGGGTGACCACCTGGTGACCACCTGCTTACATCACAGGCCTCTCCTGGAAACATATGGGAAACTTACAATTTTGCTGTAAAAATAATAAATATGATATTCTATGGGGATATTAGAAGAGAAAAGTGGTTTTCTTTTGGGTGAACAAATATAGGGAGCCGGTTAAATGTTTTTTTATAAATGTATTTTAAAAAGACCTAGGCTTAAGTACAGTTGTGTAGTTTGTTTGTTTTGTTTTGTTGATCCTCTCACAAGTGGAAATTATACTTATGGGGATTTTGCATGCACTATTTTGTATCTTGCAAAATTGCAGAGAACACAAGGAAAGCCAGGGAGATACCACAGATTTCCTCTGTTCCCCTAGAATCAAACACGAAACAGAATTTTCAATGTTAAGGCTTCAGCCAGGAGTGAGGCGGGAGGAAGGAGGAAAAGGCTGTGCTGCTGTCACTTGAAGTGGACAACATGGTAACACGGTGCCTCTGTTGCTCCTACCTGAGCAGGCAGCTCTCTGCACATGGGCCTTATTGCTTTCCTGTTCTGGGGGAAGGCAGGTCACATCCCAGGGCTTTCAAGTATCTTGAGGTTATCTCTAACAACATAAATATTCCAGCAAGATCATGCCTCCCCACCTCCTGCTTCTATTTCAGCTCACTGCCATGGAGCAGAAATACACAGTGGTGGGCATCGGATTTCTCGCAACTCTTGAAAACGAGCAATCGTTTGGGAGAGGGGCTCCTTTACCTGATGTTTGATCATGAATAAATGAAAAGTCTCAGAATCATACAGGAATAAGGCAGGGGTTTCTCTTAGAAAATTGGAGGGGGGTTGAATTCTTGATCTGCCCTTTGGAGAGAGAGAGAGAGAGAGAGAGAGAGAGAGAGAGTGTGTGTGTGTGTGTGTGCGTGTATGTGTGGTGTGTATGTGTGTGTGTGTGTGTGTGTATGTGTGTGTGTGTGGAAAAGAGCACATGTTAATACTGTGTTGACTTCTCTTTTTCCAATTTAAGACCCATTAGCATCCACAATCAGGTTCTGTATTTAAATGTAGTTAAATTGAAGTGAACAATCATTATTGACAGCAAGAGACTGTTTCTAAAATTTAACAATAGACCGGGCAGTCACATTTCCCAAACAGACCTATACATCATACATTAAAGGCACACAGAATTAAAATGGGAGGGGTTCTCAGCATCATCTAGGTCAATGCTTAGGACACGGTATACACTGAGGCTCCAGTCAATTCTCAGGATTAAATAGTAGATTCTTTTGGACTGTTATGTAATATCAACGAGATTAACATTTTAGAATCCTGAGAGAAGTACTGATTTTCTTATTAATATTTTTAATGGTTAAAGTAGTTATCCTGAGAATGTAATAAAACAATTTTTTCATGTGAATCAGTAAATGCATTTTCATTCTAACTTAGATTGTAACAAGGCTATTTTGGTTCATATATGAAAAATAATAAGTTGTTCTGTACTTATTTAACATAAAATTGAAACAATTAAGCAGCTTGCTTAAAGCCATATAGCTATTTAGAGATAGAACCAGGCTTAGAATTCAGGTCTCCTGAGACCATGTCTAATTATTTTTCTCTTGATGAAGAGGAGAATTTTATATTCATGATGGCAAAAGGAAAATGAAAATTACTCCACATTTTTTTTCTTCATTTCCATATTACCTCCCATGTAGTAATGAATTTACATGCCAAATAAACATTTTACACATTGAAACCACAGGCACATATGTATGTTTAAAGTAAATGTATATTTTCCTGTTAAAAAAAAATCCCCAGTTTTTTTTTCTAGCTGCAGGGGCTCTCTTTGTTTTTCTGAGCATTCTTTCTCACTTGCACCACACTGCAGAGCACAGTGGTCAGAAGGAGAGAGATTTTAATACAGCTGCAGAGCACAGATCAGATAATTTGATCATTGGGGGCCATGATTCTTCTTCCCAGAAAACTTTAAGAACAAATGACATGAACGAGACTGAATCTGATTTTATTAATCACGCCCTGAAGGTGTAACCTGGATGCACTGGTTTTTTATTGCACACCCTACGGTGGATTAGTAATGAGTTTATCTTCGTATTGTTTGAGCCGAGTCATATAGACAGAAATATACAAATGTCTCTTTCTCTAAGCTCTGTGTGTTGATTGTATTGTGTTGGTAGCAACAACACTCTGCTGGCCATTAAAATGAACCATAAAATAAGATCTAGGAAAGCCAATGGCTGCTCAGGCGTGGTGCTGGAGGATCTTGTGAACACTAGGGGGGTTTGGATTCCTATGGAGAAATATGATGGGGCAGCCTGTGGCCATCACATGATGTGGAGAGTGGCTGAGACTGGCAATTAATTTATAAGTATGAATCAATTTCCTTGAACCTTGTTATTTTCCTCTCTTGGTCTTATATTTTGCTCTGGAAAGAAAAACCTGAATGATCACAGATATTAGCTCTTCCCTCAGTCATGAGGTCTAAACACTTTCTGTGTACCTAAATTGATGGTGTTTACTTGACTCATATACCTATTTATTTAGCTTGTCTGTACCGAGCACCTGCTGTCAGCCTGGTGCCAGGCTAGGGCTTGAAGCAAGATATGGTCAAGGGGTAGAGACATGCCCCAAGTAACCATGTGGCCAGCATGTAAAATCCAACTGCAGTGTTGCAAGAGCAGGACCTGTGACCCTATGAGATGCTGTCACCTGTTGAATGGGGCTACTGGGAAAATCTAAGGAAGGCTTCAAATTTCGAGAGTTGTGTGGAGAAGAGGAGAGAAGGAAGAACATTTCAGCCAGAAGGAACAGAAAACGCAAATGCGTCACAGGAGGGATCATGGATTTTACTGTAGGTAAGTAGCTTCAAAGTCCATGATTTAGTTAATTGTGCATTTGCTGAATTAGAGACTTCAACACATGACACAGTAAAGCAGGAAGCCTTGATTCAGCTGGCAGGCAGATCTGGCCTTCCCCAGACCTGAACCTGAGCCCCTGTTTTGCCGTTACAGCGGGGCTTGATGAAGCCATTAGAGCTTCATTCATGTAACAGCATTTATGGAAAGTTTACAGTAGGAGTACAATGGTGAGCAACCCCGTCAGGATCCTGCCCTCACGGAGATTACAGGCAGGAAGGTGAGTGCAATCGCTGATAAAGCAACCAGAATGCAACAACCACACAGATATCACAGCCTGCCAGGCAGAAGCTCCTGGTGCTTTGAGAGAGGGTGACACGAGGGTGAGTCTTGAGAAAGTGCCATTTGCACTGAGTGGTGGGTGAGAAGGCCATCTCCAGGCTTGAGGTGCAGAGGTGAGGTGGAGACCAGAGCATTCCACACAGTGACATGGTCTTGGAAGGCCTGACAAGCATGAGGACACAGCAGAGCCACTGATGAACTGAGGCTGATCAGGTCGAGGGCTGGGCTGGCTTGACCTGTGGAATGGGCATGACAGGGACATTCCCCACCATACTTCCCTGCTCCCTGGGCCTGGCTGTAATGAAAGGGAAGATGGTCAGTAAAATAAAAAAGAGAATACTGTATTAGTCTGTTCTCAGGCTGCTATAAAGAACTACACGAGACTAGGTGATGTATGAAGAAAACAGGTTTAATTGATTCACAGTTCAGCAGGTTGTACAGAAGGCATGACTAGGGAGGCCTCAGGAAACCTCCAGAATGGTGGAAGGCAAAGGAGAAGCAAGCACGTCTTCACATGGTGGCAGAAGAGAGGGAGAGAGCTAGCCGGAAAGGGGTACACACTTTTAAACAACTGGATGCATGAGAACTCTATCATGAGACAGCACTAGGCGGACTGCGCTAAGCCATACAAAATCATCCCCCGGATGATCCTGATCGGATCACCTCCCACCAGGCCCCACCTCCAACACCAGGAATTACAATTCCACATGAGACTTGGGTGAAGACACAGAGCCAAACTGTTATCAACCAGCAGTCTGGAATGTGCCCCACAGATGTTTGCATAATGAAAGGTGAAGGGGAAGGGGTGGGAGAAAAAGAAGAAAGAGGAGGAGGAAGAGGAGGAGCAGTCAAGAAAAGGGGGAGAGGAGGAGAATATATTAAACACTTAGTATCCAGCAGCATTTGATATTCATTACCCTGCTTATTGTTCACAACCATGTGAATGGCCCCTATAAGGTAGTAATACCATTTGTATTTTTATTCTACAGATAAGGAAACCAAGGTTTAAGTGCAGGTCAGACGCAGGAGCTGGGCTTAAAATTGCAAAGCTCAGTCTTCAGAGGTTAAGCTCTGCAGAGGCTGAGATGGGAGAGAGACCTCACAGGCCCCTCGGAGTCTGTGCTGAACTATACCCTGAAAGGGGAGTTATATGTCCTCGATGTCCTCAGGTGAAGGTGATTGTGGAAGCAGAGACCGAATGCAAGGAAGGACCAGGTGTGTTCACAGAGCATGAAGGGTGCTTGTGTGTGAGGGAAGGTGGAGTGAGGGCTGAGCGCTGGCCTGGAGCTGGGCTTGCTGGCTTGCTTGCATACTGGTTCAGTGAAGGAGTGGGAGTCCATCGCGTGTGAGCAGAAGAAGTGGTTCCTTTTATTTCACTGTCCCTTTAAACCTGATGGGTAGACCTAGGACAAAAGACCAATACTTTCTTCTGATGCTCTCAGATAATAGAAGTTCCCTCATGTTACTTCTAGTCAGGTTCACACTCTGAGTCCAGTTGAGTTAAAAAAACAGAAACCTGGGTGTGAAATGGTGCAGCCACTATGAAAAACAGCCTGGAAAGTCCCTCAGGAAATTAAAAATAGAATTATTGTAATTTGATCTGGCATTTCTACTTTTGGATCTATATTCAAAGGAATTAGAAGCAGAGACATGAAAAGATAATTGCACCCCCTGTGCATAGCAACATTATTCACAATGGCCAAAAGATGGACAAAACCCGTGTCCCTTGACCGGTGTGTAGATCACTAAATGTGGCATTCCACTCAATGGAATATTACTCTGCCTTGAAAAGGAAGGAAACTGTCACATGCTACAACAGGGATGAACCCTGAGGACATTATGCCAAGTGAAATAAGCCAGTCGTGAAAGGATAGATAGTGTGTGATACAGCCTACATGAGGTATCTACAGTGGTGAATTTCATAGAGAAAGAAAGTAGATTGGTGGTTGTGAGTGGCTGGCATGAGGGGAGATGGATGCAGAGTTTCAGTTTTGGAAGAGAAAATAATTCTGGAAATTAGCTGGACAACAAGGTGAACATATTTAACATTCCTGAACTGTACACTTAAAAATGATAAGATGGTAAATGTTATATTATATGTATTTTAGGCTGGGTGCAGTGGCTCACGCCTGTAATCCCAGCACTTTGGGAGGCGAAGGCAGGTGTATCATCTGAGATCAGGAGTTTGAGACCAGCCTGGCCAACATCGTGAAACCCCGTCTCTACTAAAAATACAAAAAAAAGCTAGCCAGGTATGGTGGTGCGTGCCTATAATGTCGGCTAATCGGGAGACTGAGGCAGGAGAAATGTTTGAACCTGGGAGGCAGAGGTCGCAGTGAGCTGAGGTCATATTATATATATTTTATCACAACTAAAAAAATCCTTTTAACATTGTTGTATAGTTTTTATTGTACAAGTTTCTCACCTCTTTGGTTAATTCCTTACATTTTCATAATAAAATAAATCATTTTATTGTTTTAGCTGCTATTGTAAATAGAATTGTTTTTGCCATTCCTTTCAGATGGCTCATTGTAAGTGTATAGAACTGCAACTGATTTTTGTACGTTGACTTTGTATTCTGATACTTTATTAAATTCATTTGTTAGTGCTGAAAGGTTTTTTGTGGAATATTTAGGGTTTTCTACATATAAGATTATATCGTCTGTGAACAGAGATGATTTTACTTCTTCCTTTCCAGTTTGGATGTCTTTCATTTCTTCTTATTGCCTCATTACCCTGGCTAGGACTTGCAGGTTCTAGCAAACATCATGCTCCATGGCGAAAGACTGGAAGCTTTTCCTCTAAGATCAGGAACAAGGCAAATATGCCCACTCCTACCACTTCAATCAAGTGGTAGGAGTTCCTGGTCTAAGAGGAAAAGCTTCCAGTCTTTGACCATGGAGCACGATGTTTGCTATGGGCTCTCTACGTAAGGCTTTCTTATGTTGAGGTAGCTTCCTCCTATTTTTGGTTGAGTGCTCGCATCACGAAAGAGCATTGAACCTTGTCAAATGCTTCTCTGCACCCACTGCAATGACCATGTGGCTTTTTTCCCTTCATTCTCTTAATGTAGTGTATTGCATTGATCCACTTTTGAATGCTGAACCATCTTGCGTTATTTTGGTTTGTTATTTGTTTGTATGTTTGTTCTTCATTGAAGCCAAAAAGCCATCATAATTTCAGTTTCAAAGTATGGAGTGGTGTTTTTATTGATGGAGGGCTTGGGAACTGGCTAGCACCATCTCACTGAAGGAGAGAGGTCATCTCTTTACTTCTTTTTGAAGTCTTCTGAAGAGTTAAGGAGAAAGCCTCAGCCATCTGTTATTCTGTCTTCAGAAACCATCTTGCCTCACTAATCTCCTGAAAGAGAGAAGGGCTGCAGGCTCGGGTCCTTGGCAGGATTTAGTATAAAGCTAGACTTTTCTAAGGAACATTTCTTGATCTTCACTGTTTTAAATTATATGGTGACCTTCTTATTGTGAGTGGTAATGGTTTTGCATTTATAGTAAATATATGCATTGTGCTTCTGAAGCAAATTTTATAAGTGATAAAGGGAACTTTATCAATTAGAGTTAATTAAATATATGATTTGTGGATGTAATTGGCAAATATCTGGCATGGGTGCCATCTGTCCCATCACTTCCAGCTTTGTTTCAATCCTAATTCCAGGAACAATCCCCAGACTCAATGTTGAAGACAGGCATCCCCATTCAGGCCTCTAGGAAATGACCCCACATGATTAGGTGGCTCCATCCTCAAGGAGAATTCCTTGGCATTCTCCTTGGGCTCTGACCCATGGCCACAAGCCTACGGTTGAGGTGGGCAGGGCCAGGCCAAGAGTGGGCCAGCAGAGGTCCAGGAAAAGAGTGGGGGCGGCAACATCTCCACGGAAAACAAAGCAGTAGGAGGCCTAAATGCCAGTTGCCTAGGGAAGGCCCTGGAGTCTGCTGGAGAGGCCTCTGGTTCCAACCACAGGCAGCCAACTATGTCCTAGAGGCGTTCTCCAAACTGAAAGGCAAATCCTTGGAAATGCCTCATTAGTAATATAAATATCAGCTTTCTTTAATTTTGAATGATAAATATCAAAATATCACACACTGCATTGTTATCTAAACTGAAAATGTACACCCAGCCCTGTCTTGGGGGTAGAAAGGCCAGGAGGAGAGAGGAGAGAGAGACAGAGAGACAGAGAGACAAAGAGAGAGAGAGAAAGAGAGAGAGAGAGAGAAAGAGAGAGAGAGAGAGAGAGAAAGTCCCAGAAGAGTGAATGACTCAGAGGAACCAAGACCTAGGGGAACACGAGGACCAGCGGGAGAGGGGCCCTGAGCAGGTGCGACTCCATTAGCTTCTCATTTCCCCTTGTGCAAAATCCACATGCTTTTCCACTCTCACGGTACAGAGAGCTTCTAAAAAGGCTAAGCCACTTGCTTTCTCTCGTGCGTGGCTGGAGGCAGTGTAGTGGACAATTTTTGACGTTATTTATCAACAGCCCTAAAACATTCAAACCAGTTGATGCAACATTTTCATTTCTAAGGATTTTTCTGTTGGGGAATAATCATTTAAGTATATAAAAACATAGGTAGGAATATGTTACAGCATTCTTATAACTGAAAAAAGAAGGAAATTTTCAATAGTGTGTTAAGAGGGAAACGGCTGAATAAATCATGTCTCAGTATTCCTTACTTTCATCACTTGAGGTACCATCTTTATCATTTTTGTCAAATCTGAGAACCTCCTGAATTATTATTTACTCAAAAGGTTTTTCTTTTTTTTTTTTAACTTAAATAGTGCTTAGGCTTAATTAAAAAAAATGTGCAATCATGGGGTTATAGGCTACTTATATAATTTTTCAAGTGCTAACTAAAGTATATTATGATTAAGATAAAGGAATTTTTATCCATGTGCCACCTAAGATTCTTAGTGGTAAAATACACCCTTTGGGAGCTACCGAATTAAAATATCATCCAATGTGCCACAGTGCAATTGCAGGTGTGAGGCTGTGGTTCCATGCTTGTTTGTAGGGACAGGTTTGTTCTACAGATATCACTCAGGACTCACTACATGCCAGTGCCCTGCTTTGCTCTGGAAACATAGCAACATGTAAGACATGGCCTTTATTTTGAAAAGATCCTGGTCTAATAATAAAAAAAAAGGCAGATTACAAAACTCCATTCATGTTATTATCTCCTTATTTTTAAAATGTTCTCTCTCCCTCTCTCTCTTTTGTCACATATACATGTAGGGAAAGATCTGGAAGGAAGAGATTTCAAGTGTTTTGTTATTTCTACACCGTAGGATTGCAAGTGATTTTTTATTTTCTTTGTGCATAAATAAATGTCCTACTTTCTCTAAGGTTAAGAGGGATGCCCCGCACTATTCAATAAAAACACAGAAAAACACAATAGTGTATCTCTTCCTCTTCTGGGCTGTTTTCCGAGGGGTAAAAGGGAGCAGCAGACGTAGTCCCTATTTTCGAGTTTCTATTTTGCTGATTTGATGGGTTACATGAGACTCTGTTGGGAGAACTAGCTCCTGCCATGAATGTTTAGACACTTGTTGACACTGCATCTGCAATCCCCAGTTACCAGAATTCCCCAACATGTGGGACACAGCAAGAGAAACACTTTAATTGAGGACTTTCTTACATTGAACAAGTTTTAGTGTAAATGCATCTTCCCCTGTTAGTAAGGAAACAGGTCTGGGCACCAAAGACTCCTTCCAAGTTCTGATCAACGTCAGGTTGTAAGTGGTCTCTTCATTTCACTGTCTGATAGCGACATGAAATCTCCAGGATACCCTTAAATGGCTTTGCTTAATAGCACAAGGAGGAAAAATAGACTCTCAGTAAATCCTCCTGTTAAACTCTCTCCAGGACATCTGAAAACTGTGAAGGGACTCTAGCATACATTCTGTGTTTAAAAGGAAAAAGAAATTACAAAGGGGTTTCCAGGAGCCAAGACACCTGGAGAGAATGTGACTTAATGAATTCTCCCCTTGTTGCTGGAGAGCTGTCCTCCCTTCCCACGTATACTTGCAGCCCATTCACAACTGGGAACTTTTATCTGGAGAAAATGGAACCCGCTGGTAGATGCCCCGTTTCTAACATCCACACACAAATTGCTGTGCTCCTTGTCCTTAGGTAATAGCTGCACTGTGCTTTCTTTTGAGAAATGAACACTTAGCTTTTAGCCGCAGCCGCAGAAGCTGATCTTCCTTTGGTAGCTGTGTTAGCAGGATTCTAAGATGGCCCCCAAGGTTCTGAGCCCTGGCGAACATGCCTTGTGTGACCTCCTCTGTCTGCTTGAGCAACGGCCCTGTTACCATGATGAGATGTCACTCCTGTGATCAGGCTATGTCACATGGCAAAGGTGGAATTTCTTCAAATGATGAAATTAAGATCTCTAATTACATGACTTCGAGTTCAACTTATCCTGGAAGGGCCTGATCTAATCAAAGGAGCCTTTTAGAAAAAGAAGGTACAAAGGTCATAGATGGACAAAATCAAAGAGCTTCACGACAACAGAGACTTTTCCTCCTGTTGTTCCTGAAGATACAAACCACCCTGGGTTTCACAGCTGCAAAGAATTGATTCTGCCAACAACTACCTGTGCTTAGAATTGGATTGAGAGCTTTGGATGAGACAGCCCCAGCCCATGACTTGATTTCTGCCTGATAAGACCTTGAACAGAGAACCCAGCTGAGCCACACTTGAGCCTATGACCCACAGAATCCAAGAGAGAATAAATGGCTATTTTCAGCCACCAGTGTTGGGGAAACTTGTTCTGCAGGGTAGACAACCTGTACAGTGGGGCTCAGGGTCCCAGTGGGAAAGTGAAAGTTGAGGGAGGGCGTTTCCTCTCAGCTGGGCAGAAGCTTATTCCCATCACACTGGGTTCTGGGTTCAAGTCTCCCTTAGGAAACCTGTACCTTTGGCTTTGCTGGAAGGTTCTCAGTTTTTGAGGTGTGTAGATTAGGGGCCTGTGAGCTGTCTCAATGGGAAACCTAGGCAATAAGAACTAGGCATAAAAAGAATGGAGTGCATAGAAGAATTTTAAGGGCCTCTGCCCACTTGAGCCTTTCCTGTTGATCAATCATCAATTCCACCTTCTTCATCCATTAGCATTGGGAGTCCCCAAGGCATAGAAATCCATTCTCCCCAGGCATTGGTGGTTTACCTGTTTCTGTGTTGCTCTTCCAATTTTTGAGGATTTTTTCCTTTTTTTCTTTTTTTTTTCTTTCCCCAGAGTCTTGCTCTTTTACCCAGGCTGGAGTACAGTGGCATGATCTCGACTCACTGCAACCTCTGCCTCTCGGGTTCAAGCTATTCTCCCACTTCAGCTTCCCGAGTAACTGGGACTACAGGCATGCACCACCACATCTGGCTAATTTTTTTATTTTTAGTAGAGACTGGGTTTTGCCATGTTGGCCAGGCTGGTCTTGAACTCCTGACTTCAGGTGATCCTCCTGCCTCAGCCTCCCAGAGTATTGGGATTACAGGTGTGAGCTACCGTGCCTGTCCCAAATTTTGAGGTTTTATAATTCTGGTTGACTCTTCGCACCTCAGAGCTTATGCAATTGCTTTATTTGTTTAAGTCAAGAATACGCGGGTTTTGTCTGGTGTATTTTATCTCTTTCTTCTTTGTTTTTGCTCAGATCTTCTTCATATTTATCTTTCTATTTCCCTTTCCTAACTCTACATTTTTGTTTCAAAATGAGCAAACAACAGAAAAACAGTGATGAACTACCTTTTATTGTCTTAAAAATAATCCCAAATAGTGCCCATGTCCTAAGGGAAGCTATTTATACAAATGAAATGTGTGCCCAGCTTGTTCTGCTCTTCCCTCAGCAATTCCAGGGCCCCTTATTTTATCTTAGTAGAGGCAGTGAAGAAAGAAATAGCTCCATTTCATAAGAAATTAGATATTCCAGGGCACATTTGAGCTATTTTCCCTAACAACATGTCATTAGGCACCTTCTCTCTCTGCCTGTAGTTGACTGTGCATGGCTCAGGGGAACCTCCCCATCCTGCTTGTGATGGAAGTTGATGACAAGGCACCTTGTACAAAGCAGCCAGTAAGGAAGAGAGGCCCAGCCACCCAGGTGAAGAGCTCCACCCTGACACCAAGGCAAGGGGCTCTGCCCGGACACGCAGGCAAAGGGCTCTGCCTGGATACCCAGGTGAACAGCTCTACCCAGACACCTAGGTGAGGGGCCCTACCCAGATACCCAGGTGAGGGGCTCTGCCTGTACATCCAGGTGAGGGGCTCCACCCAGACACCAAGGTGAGGGGCTCTGCCCAGATGGTGAACACCATTCCCCAGATCCGAGTGAAGGATCTAGGCAAGTTGGAGCCTAAGCAAAAATGCTGGGGCTTTTGGGGTTCTTTTGGAACACCTAGTATTTTTAAAGTTGAAACAATTTCCCCCATACAATGGTGTTAGAATATCTTCAATTTGAAAGGCAAAAACCAGCCTCTTCTCTCAGGAAAAAAGGACCTATTTTTACACTGCCACATCTCACCTTTCTCTCAAATCACGATGCTGACTTCAGAGTGTAGCAGTGTATTGGGATGTGAATTAAATTTCCCTTTAGGGCCTCAATTAGGGCTAATGGAAATGACTCTAATCCACCCTCCCTGGAAAACAAAGTGCCAACCCTCTGTTATTAGTTGAGTTAATCTAACTGAACACGGGGAAAAAAATGTTCAGATCCAAGTGAGGGCTTCTGCAGCAGCCATTGTGCCAGCAGCTGGCAAGGTGTGCAGGGCAATGGGCAGACAGGCTTGCAGTTCGTGATGCCAAAAGCTCTTAGGGCGGCAGCCTGTCTGCCAAGAGCACACCTGGCATGAAAGGTTAGAAGACGTGTGGAGGATGCTAAAGTCACAGTAACCAGGTCGACCAGGACCAGGGGAAGGTCACTGATCTGCATCACAACCTGCGACCTGCAGTGACCTCAGCACCCATGGCCACACCAGCACTGTGGATGTTCTCATATCCATTCTAGCACCATGCTACGTCCACATCCACTGCACGAGAAGGAATGAAGGGGAATGCAACAGAGAGGACACTGGAATCATCAGGGGGCAGTGAGGAGCCGTACCCATCTGGGTCTCATTCCTGCCACCACCACATCCTAACCAGACCAGTCTACACATTTCGTCTGTAACCTGGGTTAATGAGAGTGCCTACCTCCTTGACTTTTAGTGAGAATCAACGAACATACTATGTGGTCCAGAGGCTGGAAGTTTTCTCCAGAAATAAAGTGCAACTGGGATTCCAACATTCTCCAAACATTTCTATTACTCTTCTTCTGGGGTTCTTAGAAAAGTGGCTGATTCTGGGACTGGGGCAAGAAATGGACAAGACAAGCCTGGAGCATCCTGCAGGTCTTGAGAGCAAGAATGTTCCAAAACAACAAGACTTCCTGTCTCAATGATAGGGTCATGGTGAAAGGACACAGGAGCCACTGAAGATGCCCCAACAGCCGAAGCTGGAATCGTCAGAACAACAAAATAAATAAAGAGGTATTGGATTATAATGTAAAACATAAAGTAAACATCAAATATTATACTGTAACACAAAATATAAAATAAATGTTGAGTACACAAATAAATGGGGGAGGAGAGACAAATCTCCTTTGCAGAAGAATTCCAGATAATGCATTCAGATAGCCCACTCTCTAGGAGGTGGCGCTAACTCTCACCTCAAAGCGTGGCCACAGAGTGCAGTGTGGAAAGGGGCAGAACGGGAAGGCATGGGGGAGAGCCCTGACTCCATCTTGAGCCAGGTGCCCGAGGTCAGCATCATCAGCAGAAGTCACGCTGGGCCACGCACCCTGGACCAAAGGTGACCAGAATGGCACTTTCCCTCTGCGCTCTTCCTCCCCAGAACTGAGAACCTTAGTCTAACCTTGACAGAAACATAAGACAAATCCCCCTGGAGGGGCACTCCATAAAATATCTGGCCAATCTGTCTCAAAACTGTCAAGATCATCAAAAACGAGGAGAGTATGAGAAACTTTCATGGCCCAGAGGAGCCAGACACACGAGAACTAAATGTAATGTGGAATCCTGGGTGGGATCCTGGAACAGAAGGTAAACATTAGGGAAACATGAAGGAAATTTGAATAAAGTCGGTACATGAATTAATCACGATGCATCAACATTGGTTTATTGATAGGTTTATTGACTAACATACCATGCTAATGTAAGATGTGGATAGAGATAAGAGGGCGTGTGGTTTATGGGAATATTTTTTATTATCTTTATAATAATTCTATAAACCTAAAATTATTCTAAGACAAAAAGTTAATTTAAGAGAACACAATGTGAAATGTTTTGAACAATATTATAAGACTGTCCTAAGAAAAACGTATCCAGATTAAATGAGTGTCTTTTATTTTGAGATCACGCTCATTCCGAGGTGAGGGGAGCTAGGAAGATGACCTTTAAGGAATGTCAAGACTAGCTCTGGATAGCTGGATAGTCTTCCTCCTTGAGGTTCTTCGATGATTATGATTTCCACATGACCCAATGTCAGGGCTGAGCCTTACAAAGATCTAGTGACCTCCTCAAAGTTACCCGCATGCTCTAAGAGGAAGCAGGGGTTGGTTCTGCCTGCGCTGTTGACTATTTTAATCATGTGGATTAAAATAATCATGAAGTAGGCAGAGAAGAAACTTTTTAGACAGGAAATAAAGCATGCTTTCTCCTTTTCAAACACATTCTTGCCTTTGCTGTGAAGCATTTCTCAGTTCCTTCAAACACAGCAGGTAAGATTAAAAAATCACATCATATCATGTGGCAATGCACCAATTAACATGCATGTTGGGACCGATCACATGATTGTGGGAACTGAACATTGTTCTTTATGTCACGTATTACAGAGTTATTAAAAAAATAGATTCAATACCTGAGAATGACAGTTTTGAGAAGTTGCGTGTTGCCAGTTGCCTATGCATCATGGCCCTGCATGAAAGAAGGCTGTTTGAGGTGATGTACCTGAGCACGCCGCGTGCATTTTAACAGGTGACCATCCTGGCTGCAGACATAGGCCACGACTGTGGTGGAGCAGAGGCAAGGTAACCCCCGCCATGTCTGGAGCCAACACCAACATGGAAACCAGCAGCACACCTCACTGTGTTTTCAGCCGAGAGACTTCTCCTGATGTCTGCACCTTCACTCGCCGAGAAACGAGCCAGAGTACGCGATATTATCCGACTTTCTGAAAGCAAATTTGCAGTCTGAAGTGCTTCAGGGAATTTTAATGTCCGATGATATATGGCAGAAGATTCAACCTGGGATAAGTTTTGGAATCTGAGGGTAGGTTTCCCCCAGAGATGGTTTATTAATACATGCTCTGGTCTCTGGGATCATGAGTATAAATCAGATTCTATTGAACTCTGTTTAAATTGTGCTCCTGCGTCTGCTCTTATCTTTGTACAGTTTCTGAATCTGCTGAGAAACTTCTTGAAAAATATATAGAAAATGAAGTTTCTATGGCAATGTAATTTACTTTACCCCCAGAAAACTACAAAAGAAATCGAAACCCGTCCTTAGACCAACCTCTTTCCTTATACATTTTTTCTCCCAGCGTGGAGTTTTCACTCAGCTCAGCACAGGACGTGGGGAGGTGTGGCCGAGCAGGCGGTTTGGCAAAGGAATCCAGGCGTCTCTCAGCAGAGAGAACAGACACACTTCTGATCTTTTAAAATAAATGACGTCTCATCTCAGAGTCACGCAGAGCTCCAAATTTCAATTATTTAAATCACTGCCTCTTTAATACCCCT
Organism: Cacajao melanocephalus; assembly: GCA_963573385.1. Taxonomy (NCBI): domain Eukaryota; kingdom Metazoa; phylum Chordata; class Mammalia; order Primates; family Pitheciidae; genus Cacajao; species Cacajao melanocephalus. Next base: position 30,919 of record CAUYLG010059813.1, read on the forward strand.
CCCCCTGCAAAAAAAGGACACCATATTTCTTAATGTTGGAGAAGCACCAATACCAGTGTGGGGGCTCAGGCCCCTTAGAGCTAAGTAATTCTAAAACTCCAGGCTTGACTCTGGCCTCTCTCACACCTCAGGACTGCCGAATCCGAAAGGAGACTGTGGCCAAATCTCTGAGAACCTTTTCCAAATCTTAAGATCTGCGACCCCCTCGGGGTGGATGACAATGCAAAAAGAGAGCCAGCAGGTGACATTTTTCATTAATCTCCTTCTCATTCAGGGTTTCAGGGGAAGGGTTTTACAAGGTGACAGTGGGTCCAGATTTGCAAGTACAAAACAAACTTTCGGGTCCAAAGAGGCAAAACAGTAAATCCTATCAGACAGTGCTGTCTGTTCCAATAAACCACAGCAGAAAGAAGACGTGCAGACTGCAGTTTTACCTTCTCCACTGCTGTTTCTCCTCCAGGTGTCATATAAATTAGCCAGGAATGCATGCCTTTCCCCGGGAATGGTTTGTCTTGAGTAGTTTGTCCTGACTCTGGATGGGACTGAATTTGTCATTGCCTGGGGACTCCAGGATGCTGTGTGAAGTGAAGACCCAGACATATTGATGGAAACAGAAGAAGCTTAAGGAAAAGGAGAGCTTAAAGGTTCCATTGGAAATCCTGGTTTCCTCCTGTGACCTTGGTTGATGGGAACTGACCCCTCTTCCTTCCCGTCCCACTAGGATGAACCCCCAGAGGCCAGGAGGGATCGGATCAGTGAAGACACCTAAAGTCAACTGGGCAAATGGCACTCTCCTTCGTGGAAATCTGAAATGCAGGGTGGGAGGCAATGAGCTGCCCATTGAGCCTGGAAGGAAAGAAATGCAAGCCCTTTGTAGCAGCATGGATGGAGCTGGAGGCCTTTACCCTAAGTAAACTAAGGCAGGAACAGAAAACAAGATACCGCATGTTCTCCCTTGGAAGTGGGAGCTAAACCTCAAGTACCAATGGATACAATGAGGAAGCCACAGACGCCAGGGACTACTTGAGAGTGGAGGGTGGGAGGAGGGTGAGGATCAAAAAACTACCTGTCAGGTACTATGCTCATTACCAGGGTGACAAAATAATCTGTACACTAAACCTCTGTGACATGCAATTTACCTGTATTACAAACCTACACATGTATACCTGAACCTAAAACAAAAGTTAATTAAAAAGAAAGAAAGAAAGAAAGAAGAAAGAAAGAAAGAAGAAAGAAAGAAAGAAAGAAAGAAAGAAAGAAAGAAAGAAAGAAAGAAAGAAAGAAAGAAAGAAAGAAGGAAAAACACATGCTAGTAGGAACTCGCATCCAGGGAAAGGCAGAAGCTACTGTGTGGATAGAAGCAGGGATGAGAAGAGCCTCCTGGCGCCAGCTCCTGTGCAGCCCAGAGGTCTGGTTCTGCTATCTCTGGGCAGTCAGGTTTCCTGATTCTCAGTAAGTCCTCATAAAAATCCCCCCTTTTCAGCTGCCTCTAGCTGCTTCTGTTCCCCAGGAGCCCTCACTGCTGTGCCTCTTAAAGCAGCCTCCTCTGTTTAGGATTGGGGCCAGTGATAGCCAAAGCACACAGCTTAGAACTGGGGTTAAGGGCTCCCGAAGCACAGCAGGCTCACTGGCTACTGCCCCGCAAGGCAGGGTCAGGACAAGCGGAAGTGATGTCAGCCCTTCATGGGTGTAGAGGGGTTTGGAAGCTGTGAGGCTCCCCCGTGGCTCTTTCATCCTGTGGCCTGTCCTGCCCCAGCTTTGCCTGGTCTTGGTCCAGCGTGTAGGGTGCCAAGATGCTGGGATGCCAGAAAGCTGACCTTTTTCTGAACTGGCACACATATAAAGTGGGAGCCCTGTGTCCATCTGCCTTCCAAACCTCAGGGCTGCCTCTTTCACCACTGCCTCCACCCTCCCCAGAACCACACACCCCGTGCCTTTATCCAGCAAGCATGTTCTCGTTCCGTGAAAGCTGTAGAGGGCCCTCTAGGATACGGGTCCTCCATTGCCATGCCCACATTAGTGATAATGATTTGAAAATTAGTAAGCAGTTGGTGTGCACTTACTAGGTGTTAACTGCTGTTCTAAATCTTTATATGTATTAACTCATTTAATCTTCAAACAACCCGACTTGGCAGTCACTGTCGCCATACCCATATTATATAGGAGAAAAGTGAGGCACGCTGTGGTTGGCTCAAGGCCTGGCAGTAAAGTAACATAAACATAAGCATAAGACAGCAAGCGCTAATGGCGGGCTTTAAAACTAACGCATGGAACCTCATGGAAACTTTCTTGACAAAGAACTAGGCCTTGTACTAGACTCAGGGTCACCCAACGGTGCATCCCCACTCACCCCACCCACACCAATCTCCAGTATCCCTAAGCAATGTGGGATCCCAAACGGAAAATAACCGCCGAGATCACGCAAGCACTTGGGCTTAGTGTAAACTACAGGGTCAGCCAATTGTGTCTTCTACCACACAGAAAATATTACGTTGCCTTTCCCCCTGGCAGCCTGGGCTGAAAATTGCCACTGAAGTTTTAACAGCTGTTCAAAACAAACCAAAGTGAAGAATGTCTTCATGGTCTTGATAGTTACTCTGGTTTGTGATGGCTGACAAAGGAAAAGAGAGGTAATAGGGGTCTGCTTCCAGTTCTCCCCCTTATCCTGACAATTAATATCATTGATGTGCACCCAAAATAATCCCTCTTTTTGGGATTATATTCCTATAATCTACAATTATAATCCTATAATAATACTCCTACATCCATCAGTCTTTTATGGAAGTTCTAGGGTACACAAGAAAGTATTCTAGATTTTTTTAGGAATACAAAGGTGACTTGGGATTGCACTGAAACTCTATTCTCAGGAAGATCACAGTCCAGTGAAGAAGAGAATATCTGTCTAGACAAACACCATGCGAGTGGTGGTAGGACTGTGCTGTAAGAAATGTGTAGGAAGCTTCCAGAATGGAGAGGGCTCCTGCTACTGGGAAGTAAGGCTGGTGCAGGGAATGCAGAAACATGGACGGGTGGATTTGAAAGCAGTGACAGCAAAAGCAGCGGCTCCTGGGTAAGAAAGAATGGGACATGACTGGGAAAATTAGGAATATTTCCTCCTCTGTGGAATCATACAATATATGAAAGAGTAGGTGTGCTTAGATCCTAAAAGGCTTCTTAGGCTAAGAATGCCATAGTTCATTCAGTAGCCTTAAAAGTTTTCTGAATTTTTTTTAGTAAAAATAATCTGTTTCTTTAGGTTAATTAATTCTACAATTATTGAGCAGCTTTATGTAATAAGATGGGCTGGGAGAGCAACAGCCAGCCAGAATTCCATTACACACATGGCAGGTGTTGGCCCAGGCTTTGGCTTAGCAGAAGTTGCTTAAGCAAAGAAGGTCATTTATTGACCCATGTAGATGGAGGCTAAGAGGCAGGCTCCCTCCACGCATGGTTGAATTCAGGAGCTTAAACACTGTGCCAGACATTGGTCTGTTCCTCTCCTCATTCCTGCTACCTTTTCTGTTGGTTTTATTCCCTGGTAGATTGTCTGCAAATGAAAGCAAAGATGGGCCCTGCTGCTCCAGGCTTCCATGTTGCTTAGCACTGATGGGCCCGGAAGCAGACTGATGGTCTTCCTTCATGATAGCGATAAGAATCCCCAACAGGCTCTGATGGACTCATCTTTGACATCTTTAATCCTGAACCAGTCACAACGCCCAAGGGATGAGGGTGCTCGGATCTGCTGGGGTGGAGCGAGCAATGATCCCAGCAGGAGGAAACACAGGACCTCAGATGAAGCACATGAAGCTGATGGAAGACATTTCCCCAAGGCAGCCATCAGAGGCCAGCACAAAACCAACAAACGTCCAGTCCTCAAGGCTCCTCTTTCCATTTTCTATGTCCCTCTGGCACTTTGTGAAATACTTCTGGGTTTTGCCTGTCTTATTACATGCTGGTTAATTGTGTGTCCAGTGTATTTTCCCAAGCAGATCGTGAAATGCTTGAGGGCAGCACACTTCCTGGTTGACCTCGTGTCTCTGACATAGCAGACTGTCTGCACGGTATTAGATACAAGGCATATTTTTATGGGAATTCAGGAGGGCTTAAGGGCAGTAGGGCTAGAATGAAATAGAGAGAGGGACGCAAAAGATAGACTGTGTGTCCTGGAAAATTTCAGTCTGAAATTCTAATATTTGAAGAGGTTCCTTAAGGCATAAACAACTTAGAAATAAAACCTAGAACGTTTGAGGTAAAATTATGAAGATGACAACTAGAGACATAACTTGGAAAAGCTTCGCAAGAATCCGTGGACTGTCAGGACCCTGGTTTCATCTGTTTCATCATTGCTCCAAACACAGTGAAATGGAAGTCTTGAAGAAATTTCCACCAGATGTAGCACTAGCAGTACATGTGGCCTAAGGAAAACATTCCATGGCAAAAACCCACCTGGAGGCAGTTTCTCTGAGTTCTTCCATGAGTGCTCTTAGATACCCAGAGATGAGAGCTGTCAAATCACTGCATAGGCAATTTGTGTATTCACCTCTATTTATGTATTTAGTCCTTTTTTGGATTATTTAGCCCTCAGAAATCACTGCTGAGATGTTACTGACCCAGGCCCTCTCACCTGACAGTGTTAGGAAATATATATGTTTATGCCAATTTTGTATATATATATATATATATATATATATATATACAGAAAACTTTTAATATATAACCATCTCCCATTATATTTTCCAAATATGAATTCATACTTAAGTCTGCAACTCTAATTTATTACCGTGTGGATCATTCCAGCATCCTCCACTTGTTTTTCTGTAAATTTTCACTCCAGCAATGGGAAATCTGGCTCTTCTCATCCACTATCCATTTACTTACTCAACTCCAGCATGCATGTAGAGGAGTGTCAGAACTGTGAACCTATACCCCTGAGAGAAAGAACGTTAACAACTAGAGTGCAGTTCCTTTTGCCTGTGGTCTTACAAACTATACTCAATCCCACAGTTATTTAGGTCAGCATCTTTTCCCCCAGCACCTTCAGTAAGGTTGTCTCATACATCTGCAACGAAGTTATGTTCTTCTGTCACATTCAGCATTCTATCCTTACATCCTCCAACCTCCTAAATTATTTTTTAAAATTTGTTTACATTAAGGTGCACTATGGTGAACCTTACGGTAATGTGGGTTTTGACAACTGCAGTGTTTTCATAATGTCATTCAGACCAGGTTAACTGCTATAAAAAGTTTCCCAGGTTTACCTATTCAACCAACCTCCTCTCAACCCCTGGCAACCACAGATCTGTTTATCATCTTTGTAGTTTTGCCTTTTTCAGAATGTCATATAATTGGAAGCATATTGTATACAGCCTTTAATACTTGCTTTTCGCCCTTAGCAAAATGCATTCAAGGTTCATCCACGTCTTTGTGTGGCTAGCTATGTCATTCTTTATTACAGAGTAGTATTCCACTTAAGAGGGCACCACAGCTTGTTATGGAATTGCCTGTTGATGGACATTCTGGTTGCTACCAGATGGTGATATGAAGAAAGTTGCTAGAGGCATTTACCTGCAGATTTTTATGTGGACGTAACGTTCAAATCTGCTGTATAAATACCTAAGAGCATGATTGCTGGACCTGGTAAGACTACATTTCGCTTTGTAAGAAATTGTCAACATGTCTTTCAATGTGGCTGTACTGTTTTGCATCCCCACCAGCAGCAAATGAGAGTTTTTGTTGCTCCACATCTTCACCAACAATTGATAGCGTGTTTTTCATTTATTTCAGTCATTCTAATGGGTGGGTAAACAAATATATTTTGAAATGAGCTGCTTTGGTGTATTTGTTGTGGGGCCTGGTTACGTTCACTTTGATTACAAGTAACTATGCCTTTAGCTTAGCATTTGGTCCTCGAAGTCCTCCTATCATCCAGAACTGTTAGGAATATACATTAAAGGGATGAGGGACCACAGAGGCATGTCTCTTCCTCAGACAGAGGTTACCTAGGGTCAAAGCTGATATCAGTGGAGAGAAGAGATAGGAATTAACATAATGAATACATAGCTGCATTAACTTTGAATATTTTCTCTTTAAGATGACTAGGTTTTCCATTTAATCATAGGCTTAATTGCAATAAATAGAAGGAAACATCATATAAAATTATGATTCCATGGATTTTATTATGAGTAGGCATTGGGGTTTTCCTGTATCTGTCCAAGTGGCCCTGGACATCTGGCCTCCCACCTAACTTTTATGGCTGACATCAAAAAGAATTTGGTGGAGGCCAGTGTCAGGCCAGTAGTGCTCCAGATTAGTAGGGCTTTTTCTGCAAGAAGGGAAGAAACCCCAACACCAAAAGGAACAGGTTGAGTGCCCCTGCTCTGATAGCAGTTGGACGGCTGGCAGTGCACAGTGATGGAAGTGGAAGGAAGGCAGCCCATGGTCCACCTGGCCCTCAAACTCCTCCTCTTTGGCCTGTGTGGCAGGGTTCCTATGGGAAATCCTTTGATTTCCACACCCTGGAGCTGTCACCTTGTAAAATCCAGCTTCAGGAAACTTCTTAGGGACTGACCCACTTTTTCTGATCCTATCTGATCCCAGGCTGGTCTGTTCCACTTCCTTTTCTGGTTCCTGGTCCCACTGCCTTTTTGCCCTCTCATTGGCTATAGATATGATTCCCCCTCAAGTTGTCCTTGGTAAACGTCTTGCTCTGATCCAGGGCACACTGGGTGCATAGGCCCCACTGTGGGAGACAACCTTGCTGTGACTCTCTCTCCTCTCCCCAACACTGTGTCCGCAATTCTTGCCACTGGAGCCACCATTTGAGGAAGGCAGTCACAGTGAGAAATTACCCCCAGAGGTCCCAGTGAACACACTGTGCAGCCTCAGCACCCAATGACCTGGAACACCCAACAGCCAGTGTTAGCTCAGACCCTGCAGTGGACAAGGTTCCTGGAAGCTACCAGAGAGGTGACGAGCAAGTCAACCAGAAACAGGAGTGGCTAAGGGTCAAACTGGGGACAGGAATCCTGAAGGCAGAATGCAGAGATCCATGCAGTGAGCTGGGGACAGAAGTTGAGCCGGCAGAGCAGGAGCTGAAAGGCTAGAGAGTGGTGAAGTGGGGTTACAGACAAGGGCTAAATCTGACAGAAGAGCACATGCAGGTCACAGATGGACAAGACTCAGAGGCTGAGACAGGTCCAGGTCTGAATTCACAGCAGCGTCCTGTACTGTGAGTCGTCCTTTCAAAGGCCCACACTGTTGCCTGCATGGGAGGGACACCCATGATCTCACAGGCATGGTGCTGTGAACCCAACAAAACTCTAGGAGGGCTTGATAGGTCTCAGGACTTCACCACTGTCCCCTACTTTGTCAGCTGTCACCTCTGGTGGCAAGCAGAGCCCTGAGAGCTTGAGAGGAAGAGCTGGGATTTGCCAGGAATTAAAGGCAGGGTATGAGTTTCCTGGGACTGCCATAGCAAAATACCACTAAATGGGGGGCTAAAACAGCAGAAAACGATTATCTCATAGTTCTGGAGGCCAGAAATGTGCAATGAAGGTGTTGGCAGGATCGTGCTCCCTCTGAAGCTGCTAGGGGTGGATCTGTGGTTCCAGGCTCCTATCCTAGCATCTTGCGGTTTGCTGGCAACCCTCGGCCTTCCTTCACTTGTAGAAATGCTACCCTGATCTCTGTCTTCATCTTCACCTGGCATTCTCTCCGTGTATGCACAGTGGCCAAATTTTCCACTTTCTGAGGACACCAGTCATATTGAAAGGGACCCATCTCACTTTATACAAACTCGTCTTAACTTACTCCATCTGCAATGAGCCTGTTTCTAAATAAGGTTAAGTGTGAAGTACTGAGGGTTAGACCCCGAGCATATGATCCTGCAGGGCACGGCTCAATCCAGTATGCAACAGCCTTGGAATCTCCTAGGAGCGACTGTGAGGTGCTGGAGGAAGGCACTTAGACACACATCTGGAGGGGACTAGCTTCATAACTTATGCAAAATGAAATGTGAGATCCCTTTCTAAAAGTTGTTAGCAGTTTCAAGGTGTTGACAGTAAAGCATTAAACCAACTGTGGGCCCTTCTGAGGTTGCTTCCCCTGTGTGACTGCCTAGGCTGCTTGTCCCTGAGGAGGAGAGGGAGTAGGCAAGGTCCTTGAGATCATCACCATCAAGAAAAACCCAGGGGAAGCAAGGGGAGCTGAGGGCGAATTCTAAATTCAACATCTAGTCAGTACCCGCTTAGCTTCTCTGTAACATTGCTACAAGCACATCAACGGAGAATCTCTTCAAATGTATTGTGTGAAGTTTAATTTGTGTGCTGGGTGTGGTGCATGGGTATTCACCATGCCATTCTTCAGATCCTTTGCTTGCATCTAAAATAGTCTCCAATGTGTTAATTTCTTAGCGCATGCAGCTCTAACTCGCTTTTTCATGGTTTCTGTCACTTTGCAATTTTCCAGCCGCCAGCTGAGCCCTCTCTGTGGACACACACATGGTTGTTGTGGTTGTTGTTGTTGTCTCACTGTTTTCTATCCTTGGCCCTGGAAGGTTCCCTCTTTGAAGTGTGTGTGGGTCTTGCCTCTCTTTCATCTCAGCCATATGCTTTCTTGCATGTCTTGGAATAAATAAATCATGCCCACTTCTTTCTCTGAACAGAGGATTGTTCTCACCCAGGGCATTCAGCTTGCTCCAGGGCTTGGGTGAGCTGTGAGATCCTATTGTTTAGTAGGAGGTAGTTTTCAATGCTCCTGCAAATATCCCCTCCCTCAGGAACCTGGGTAAGTAACACAGAATTAGAAGGGCATTCTCTGAGTTTAGCTATAGCACCGCACAAAAAGCAAACTCTTATTACTAAGAAACTGACCATGTGGAATGAAGAAAACCTTTGTGTATTTTACAGTTATGGGATTCAGGGCACACTTCTCTTCAGAGCCAGCTGTTCCTTGTTGCCACCCCTAGCCACTCTCAGGAGGTGGCAATGGGGACAGTTGGATTACATATGGTGTTTAATTCCACCACACATCAGGATATTCAGGTAGCCTCTCTTCTCTAATTGATAATTGTACACCAATTAACTTATTTCTGAGAGTCGATCTCAAATTCTAACCGTGTTCCTCTCGTGTCTCTAGAGAATCAAATTCATGGCAGATTTGCCAAATCTCATTCTTGTCTCTCCTGGAACTCTCGAGCAAATGTTCTACAAATGATAAACTGGGCGTGCATTTCCTCAGCAGCTTCAATGCTTGATAAATGTTGCTGCCTCCGAAACACATCCCTCCCAAGCCCCCCTGGGAGCTTCCTGTAAGGACACCCAGCTACTTTGAATTTCTTTTGCTTATTTCACTTACCATGTCCAAAGCCAAACTCTTCACATTCCCAGACACACTCCTGCTTTCTCTAAACTGGCAGATGACCCAACCCCCTCCAAGATCATCACAGTCTGATGCATCTTTGCCCCATCCCTCCACCCCACCTCCACCCAGCCCGGCAGTCCTGCCAACCCTAGCTCCTCTTACTCCCCACTGATCTACGTCTGCACCTCATTGTCCTTCCCCTTGTCAGATCCGTGTCATTATTTCTTGAGGGCAAGTTATAATCTCCTAACTGCACCATCCAATTCCATATTCCCTCCTTACCAATTCTGTTTCCACACGGAAGCCAGAAACCTTCTGAAATATCATTTCATGCCTTTGCTTAAATGCCTCTGGGCAGTGTGCTAGTTTCTTACAAAGTTAAGCATACATCCGCCATATGACTTAGCCATTCCACTCGTAACCAGCAGACATAAAAGACATATGTTCATGCAAAGACTCGCACGCAAATGTTCTACCAGCCTTATTCACTGTAGGCCCCAAAATAGAAATAACCCATATGTCTAAAAACGGATGAATGGCTAAACAGCTGTGGCACATCCACACTGTGGAATACTGCTCGGCAATGAAAAAACGCATGCACACCATGACGTGATCTAATATGAATTATCATATCAAAGGAAGCAGCCTGTCACAAAAGAGTGAATGCTGTGTCACATTCCTTTGAAATTCTAGAAGTGACTCATGTGATCCGTGGAGACAGAAGCAGGTCTGTGGCTGCTGGAACTGGGGAAGAGGTGGGTCAGTTGAAACGGGCGCCAAGGAGATTTAGGGGGCAGTCCAAACTCTTGTGTTTTGATTGTGGTGGTTGCACAGGTGTGTTTGTCAAAATGTAGTGAAGTCACAATTTAAATGGATGCATTTCTGTTACATGTGAAAGGAATAACTTCTAGGGTTCCCCCTTCTTCTTAGCATGCCAGGTTCTTTAAGGAGTCTCCACAGTCGCAGCCACCTTGCTCTGGCCCCTATTTCCAGGCACTTCTCTTGCCTCTTCCCGTCTCCCAAACACACACAGTTTCCAGAACACTCCTTGGTGAATCTCCAGCTAGGCCTCTGAAAGGTTTGTCCCTCTGCCTGGAGCAGTCTTCTGTACACTCTTTGTCCTCCCTCACGTCATCTCCCCTGGGAAGACAGCTCTCCCCTGAGTGAGGCGGCACGGAATCCCCACTGTCCATCTTGGGAGGGGCTGGGAGTCTTGACGGAATGGAGCTGTGTCCTCATTGTTGTACCCCTAAAGCCCAGCACAGGGTGTGACCCAAAGCAATGGTCTGTGACTATTTGCTCAGTTAATGAGAGAATGCAATGGCAAATGTCTGCAGATCCTTTCACTGAAGGATAAGCCATGCGAAGGTTGTGGGACTGCTGCCGGCTGTGGCCCAGCCCCGCTGTTCTAAGGCCTGCCTTGGGCTGCCTTCCCGGGGAGTTCTGATTCTGAGACACTGGTGTGCTGTGCCTTATTCTCCATGAACACGTCTCAAAGACCATCCTTCCAAAACCCTACTACTGGTTTACCATCCCTTTAACCTCTTCATGTGGAACCAGCATCTTGACTGGCCTTGAAACTGACGCGGGCCCCCCGACTCCCAGCTGAAGGTCCAGAGAGCCTTCGGTCTGCAGAGTGGGAATGTGCCTGCCTCAGCCTCTCAGGTCATGTGGCAGCAGAGGACAGGGACTCTCCGGGAAGAAATATCAGAAAAAAATCCATTCTGTGAGATGGGTGTAGGAAGCACACAGAGCAGCGCCCCCTTCTCTGTCTGTAGCAGGGGCTGACCCAACATCGGGGCAGGATTCAGCAGGGTGAGATAGAATCGTACCTCCCCAGCCAGACCCTCAGCCAGAGACAAACGCCACAGACAGTGCTGAGCTCTCCAGGCAGGATGGGGCTCTTCCTTACTTTTCTGAATTTCTTTAATGCGACCCCTAATACAAAGTTTTTAAATGTTTAATGAAGAAAAACATAAAAAATTAAAATTAAAACCATTAGGAGTGACCTTCTGATAAACAAACCCCTGGACCCGCCAGCCTCCGTGCAGGGGGTGTGCGTGCCTTGCCCCCAGTGGGCCTGGGTCAGCTGGCCAGCACAGTCTTCACTCCAATTAGGGCTGAAGCAATTTTGGGGTGGACTCAGAAAGCAGTGGAGTTTGTTTGAGAGGCAGGTGTCAGGGCTTGTTGGTGCCCTGAATGCTCACTTTCAGTTGTATTAGCTTGAATTTTTAATGTTTGCCCTCATGAAAAATTAAACCAGAACGTTCTTACCCTTTAGCAATGCTCTTTATCATCAGGACTGATAAAGAAATGGAGTTCCAAGAAGTTAGGAGGAACCTACAATGTGCTCAAGATGCATCAGCTGCTGAAGGCCGGAGGAAGCCGGTGCCTTGTGGATGCTGGCTTCCCACCTGCTCCGGCCGTACAGTGAGGGCCTGGCCACAGGACGGCATTGGCATCACACAGTGGGGGTGTGCGTTGCTGGACGTGAGCCTGTGACGGTGATTCAATCTGTAATACTTGACATTTGTTGAGCAGTGGCAGGAAAGGTGTGGGTTCTTTCCCATCATGGACTTTATCTGATGCATCCTCATCACGTTCACATGAGAATTCTAAGCTGGCACAGGACTGTTTTCTGCTCCAACACAGTAAGAGGATGGTCATTTCCCTTACATGCACAATAGACCAGTTGCCCTCTGTGGCAGGCAGAGTAACGGTCCCCTAAAGATGTTCTATTCTCAGAAGGTATGAATATTTCACCTTGCATGGCAAAAGGGACTTTGTTGATGTGAGTAAGGTAAGGATCTGGAGATGGGGAGTCTCCTAGACTCTCCAGATGGAGGCAACATGATGCAATCATAAGGGTCCTTATCAGAGGGAGGCAGGAGGGTCGCGTCAGAGTGACGCCACATCCACAGAGCTCTCCCGGCCAGGCTGAGAAATGCAGGCAGCCTTCAGAAACTGGGAAAAAAAGAAAGGAAAGGAAAGAAGAGGAGAGGAGAGGAGACCCGAGGGGAGGGGAGGGGAATGAGGAAAAGCAAAGGAAAAGGGAAAAGAAAAAAAGAAAAGGAAAAAGGAAAGGGAAGGAAGGAAAGGAAGGGAGAGGGAAGGGGAAGAAAAGGGAAGTTCTTCCCTGGAGCCTCCAGAAGACATGCAGCCCTGCTGACACCTTGATTTTGAGCTCGATGAGACCCACGTTGAATTTCTGACCTCCAGAACTGTCAGACAATTAATATGTGTTGCTGGAAGCCACTAAGTTTTCGCTTTGTTGTAGTGGGAATTGAAAGCTAGTATGTCCACTTGTTCCACATACATTATGGAGGAGAAGAAGGAATGGACGAATTTGTTTCTGCACGGGGAGAATTTCTTATATTTGTTATTCCCTAGAGGCAGGGAAAAGGTGTGACCTGCACTGCAGACACCTAGGTTTGAGTCCCAGCTCCACCTGTTAAAGGAGACACGGTGCTGGGCAGGCCAGTTTCCTCTCAAAGGCAGATGGCTGCAGGCTGTCGAGAAGATCATCAATGGGACAGTGTATTGAAGGAGGATCTGTCTGACAGAATTAAGTAGTACTGTCGCTTTCCCTAATAACTCACATTTAGCGTCTGGAGGGACTGAGTCAGGCATCTACCGTCTGAGCTGAGAGTGGAGGACGCGTCATCTGATCCATAGACAGAGAATACGGAGCTGTGCAACAGAGAGTACAGACGGGGCATTACTGAACCCGGAAGGGGCATTACAGGGGGTCTGGAAACAGTGCTGCCAGGATGTTACTCACTGGGAGTATGTAAGGTACTATGGAGAGTATGAAATCATGAAACAGTGCCTGCAGAAGGCATTACAGCAAGTCTAGAAACGCTGTTCCTGAGAGTATGAGCAGATGCTCCTGAGAGTAAAGAAGGGGGTGTTGCTGAAGGTCTGAGAGTACAGGAGGGACGTTATTGAAAGCATGGAAGCTGCTACTGAGCGCATGCCTGCCGCAGCCACCATTCCATTTCATACTCTCAATAGTACCTTACATACTCTCAGTGAGTAACATCCTAGCAGCACTGTTTCCAGACCCCAAGTAATAACCCTTCCTGCTTCAGTAACGCCCCTCTGTACTCTCAGTGAGTACATACTAACAGCACTGTTTCCAGACTCCCAGTAACGGTCCTTCCTGCTTCAGTAACGCCCCTTCTGTACTCTCCATTGCACCGTTCCGTATTCTCAGTCTGGATCAGATGAAGTTTCCTCCACACGCAACTTAGAAGCTGGGCTCCTGACTCAGGCCTGACCCATTGGACCACGGTGTCCTCTTGGCCATGGGCTTAGCCGCATTTGACTGGCACAGGCCTCACTGGAGGCTTTGCTTGGGGCCATGACTTAAGCCACATTCTCCAGGGGCTCGCTGAGCTCTGGGGACGCCACTGGAGAACTGTTGCCATCTGCCCTGTGACGATGCTGGAGAGTGAAGCCATGCTGACGGAGATGGGGCTCAAAGATAAGGAAAGACGGATTCCAGTGGGCATCGTTGGAACACCGGGATGCTGCCAATAGCTGAGCCAGTACTTGGTCTCTTTCCATAAGCCAGGGCAAGCTGTGTTTTCTGTCACTTGCAACACAAAGAGATGTAATTCAAAGACACTCTTACCTGGAATGTGGTCTGCAGTCCGCCCTTCCTTCAAGCCCTGCTGAAGGCAGGTTCTTGGTCATCTCCTTAAAGTGGCTTCTGAAATGTCTCTACTCAGTGACCCCCTTCAGGCTCCTCAGCGCCTCCAACCGTGGATGAAATTACTCCCCAGGGGAATTAGGTCTCCGCAGCTGACCAGGGACGACCCCCTGACGTGATTTCCATCACCCTTTACATTTGGACAGCCTCCTAAATGTTCCAGCGACCTTCTGCCTTTCACCATGCTCCTTCCAATCCTGCCACTGATCTTCCCCAGTCAAAATGGTGCCCAGTTTTGAAGTTCATGCCTCCAGTCTCAAAGAGCTTTCTGCCGTAACTCCCGAGTTGGCCTTCACAGTGGCTCATTTCTTGAGCATGTACTATGTCCTATTGAACTTGGCTCATTTATCATCTGCTTTGTTTCACTGAATGGGAAAACTAAACCCTATGGGGACAGGGACTTCTGTGCTCCCGGTTCCTACTTCAGACCCTGGGTCACAGCCAGCACTCAATAAACATCTGCCCATACATCACATAGGTTTCCTATAACAACTCTCAGGGGCAAAGTTCCTGCTGCATGAATGAAGGGAAGCTGAGGCTCAGAGGGAGTCATGCTGCTCAGGTCCCCAGCAACCTAGTCAGGTGTGGATTAGTCCATTTCAAACGTATGCTCTTACCATTGTGAAAACCTGTTTCCTGTATTCATTCCCTCATTCATTCATTCACTAACAATTCACTGAGTTATCTACTATGGGTTTTGTATTGGGGTCATTTGTAATGCAGGTGTAATTCACTCCTTACTCCATCCACGCAGTGGGCATCACAGGGCATGCATCACACGGAGCCAGTGAGTGCCACCGCTGAGACACCGCAAAAGATGCTCAGACCAGGTCCATCAACGACAGGTTTTGGTCAGTTTTCCTCTGCCTCACTGCAAGTTCTCTGGGAACCAAGATCGTGTCCCATTTGCTTTGTTATTTACTCCAAATTAGCACACAGTGAGATTCCATGTTGATTTTAAAAAACTTACTGTTACAATGAATTGCAATTTCTACTCATCTCATCAAAAATAAATATAGAAAAGAGATCAGTTAGAGGAGCATGGCTGGAGCTGGAATTGTGTGCAAGGCGGTGCTGTGAGAGAAGGGTGGGGAGGTTCCAAAGCTGACTGGAGAGTTCCGGCTTCTTCCGAGGTAAAGCACATCCCAGAGGGTAGGGTTTATACCTCCAGGAATACATGGGCTTTTCCCTAAGGCATGCCGATGATATTCTGAAGAGAAGTGTGTGAACATGAGGAACTGACAGCATTATGTTGGATCTGATTGTGTCTAACTTAAAACATTGAGGCGTGTTGTCACTAAAACAGCTTAGATTAATACAAGGTTTCTTCTTTTCCCAGAGTGACTGGGGATCTCCAGGGCTTTGAAAAGATGAGGTGGTGGGTAGACATATCGACATATTATAAAAAGTGTGTGTGTGTGTGTGTGTGTGTGTGTGTGTTTAATATGGAGAAAATAAGAAGCTGAAAGTAAGAGAAGAATGGCAAACGAAGGAGAGTCAGTTAATTCTGATTCTGGTAACATGATAATTTATGAACATTCAGACGTGGGTCAGGAGGAAGGTTCCTTTTTTCCTTGTTAAAGATTGTTCAGCAGATGAATTGTGAGTAAGGGGTGACTATAGAAAGTATATGTTGACTTCTGTAGGAGGACAAATTGTTTTTAAGGTTACTGTGGTCATAAATAGATTGCAGGAGAGCAAAAAAGACTTCTATTTTCAGTTCTTTTGTTTAGTTGCTATACAAGCTTGACGTATTTACTCAAAAAGAATAAAGCAACATAAATCTAGAAGCACTTTATAATCTGGAATTTTTCCTAATTAACACTGATGGTCTCCTAATTTGGTGAAGTTTTATTGCATGAATACTTTTCTTCAAAGAATTCTATAATTTTAGACTTGGAGAAAGCCCAAACAGTTGTCACAAGTATGACAGATGTGAAGATGAACTATGATTTTTCCAAAAGTTTTAGGGAGGGAGAGGAGGAGAAGGGTGGAAGAAAAAAATATGAAGATCATCAGTAAGGTCAGGAGATGTAGGCATGGACCTCGAGGCCATCATTTACTCACTCTGTGAGCTTGCTCAGGTTTCCTACACACCATGACTGGTTGTATCCTGGAGGAGAGGATACAGAGGGGTTTGGCATGGAGCAGGATGATGATTAGGGTCGAACTCTTCATCCATGAAGATCCAGCAGAGTTATTCTGACTTTCCACTAAGGTGCCACTGAAATAAGATTTATCATGCTGTCAGTTTTGTTATTTCTGTAAGGCATTTCAAAACATCCTGCAAGGATCTGAGTTAATTTTATAATAATGAGATCATATCAAAGATATATAATATATGGAGAGCCCTTGGGATCTATACCTAAACAGAGGGAGGAGGGAAGAAGAGGGAGGAGGGGGAGAAAAGGAGAAAGGAGAAGGGAGGGAGATGAGGAGGAGGGGGAGGAGGAAGGGGAAGAAGAAAGGGGAGGAAGAAGGAGAAGGAGGAAAGAGAGGAGAAAGGAGGAGGAGGGGGAGAGGAAGGGGAGGAGGAAGGGAGAGAGAAAAAAGGTGAAGGAAGAAGAAGGGAAGGAGGAAGGGGGGAAGGAGGAAGTTGGGGAGGAGGAGGCAGTGGAGGAGGGTCTTCATCATCATGCTGCAGTGACCAAACCAGCAATCCCCACTGACTGCACAGGAGCTCTGGCGCTGAAGCAGCCAAGGGTGTGGGGCTAAGATGATGATGCCTTTATACCTCTGTATCTATCCATCCCTCTTTAGTTGGGCTACCCCAGGAGGTGTGTGACTGAGGAAGCTCTCTGCACTATTGGGAAGGTGAGCTGGCAGATCATCCCCATCCACCCAGCTGCCCTTAGCTCCTAGTTTTTACATCTGCAAGACTGAGATCATTGGCCTCTTAGGAGCCCATGGGAATGAATGAGAAATTCCAGATAAAGTGCTTGGCACAATGCCTGGCAGAGGACATGTCAATGAATGTGAATAAAAGTAATCACAGTTATTAATAGTCATAAAATCTTGGACATGATTACTTGGGGATGCTTTAAAAATATCTCAGCATACGTAACTTCAGGCATCGTTATGGTCTGGCAAATTCTCTGCCGTGCCCACTTTACAGATGAGAGCCGCAAACTCACGGAGGATAAGCACAGAGCAGTGACCAGTAGTGACTTGTGATCCCAACTCTTAAGCCAAGAGTTGGGATCACAAGTCTTTTTTGAAAATGTCACAGTGGGCCAGGTGCGGTGGCTCATGCCTGTCATCCCAGCACTTTGGGAGGCTGAGGTGGGCAGATCACAAGATCAAGTGATCGAGACTATCCTGGCCAACATGGTGAAACTCCATCTCTACAAAAAATACAAAAGTTAGCTGTGTGTGGTGGCACAGCTACTCAGGAGGCTGAGGCAGGAGAATCGCTTGAACCCGGAAGGCAGAGGTTGCAGCGAGCTGAGATTGCACCATTGCGCTCCAGCCTGGTGATAGATCAAGACTCTGTCTAAAAAAAAACCAAAAAACAAAAAAAACAAAAACAAAAAAAAAAGAAAAGAAAAAGAAAATGTCACAGTGAGATGGTAGCCTTCTTTTTTATGTAGTCTTCTGACTTTTCCTAGTCTTGATGGAAGGCTGTTTGGTGGATAGCAAGGAGTTTGTGACCTCCCCCAGCATGGCTCTCCATAGAATGCAGCCGAAGTCCCGTCCTTCATCCTGAGGTCACACTTAGGGTTCCCGAGCTCCTCCCCATGGTGGAGGACCAGCCGTGCAGGCTGAGCATGAGCACAGCTGCTTGTGCATGCGGACTACACAACTGTTCTGTGATTGTCCAGAATTCCGATGGGTCCAGGTTCGGTGTAGTGAAAAAACATGCTTCAGTGGATGCTTTTTATCCTTACAGACCAGCATCAGAAGCACATGCATAATTTAAAACCTATACATTTTCAATTATGGCGAGTTTCCCAAACAAGAGACTTTTTTTGTGAACGTTAAATGCAACCAGGTGATCATTAAAATTTTTTTCGCATTGACGGTTCCTTCAGCTCTGAAACTGATCTAAAATTTCCTCATAGTAAATGAGATCTCTTGGGAAAAGTGTTTCAAAAAAGAAAAAAAGATGTAAACAGCTTTTCCAGCAAAGAAAAAAAAATAAAGAATCGGGGGGGAAAGAGAAATAGGCTTCAGTTTTACTTGCTTTGGAATTGAAGTCCTGGCCGGTATCTCACTGAGATGAAAATTATTCCAAGTTAGAGGAGCAGGGCTAAGAATGCGTGTATTTGTGGAATATAGTCACATTATGACCTTGCTAATACATGTTACTCTCTAGCCAAAGTTGATGACATAACCAAAAGCACTGCCCAGTGTTATCCAAAATATCAGATATATAGTCTGATATGATCTCATTATTATAAAATTAATTCAGATCCTTGAAGGATATTTTGAAATGCCTTCTTGAAATAACAAAACTGATAGCCTGATAAATCTTATTTCAGTGGCACCTTAGTGAACGGTCAGAAGAAATCAGTTTGATCTTTGTAGATGAATAGTTCGATGTTCAAACTCCTTCCAGCCTTTAGATTCTGTGTCTGGAAAAATATCACATAACAATTGGTGATGCTGAGATATGTCAGGGCTCCCAGTTCCTGGGTTAGAATAATTGATTTCTTGTTAAACTCCTATACATACACTTTTAATTCCTTTCACATCAAATTTCAACCCCCGCATATGATTTCCCGAAACCCTTCTTATAATAAAATGTCTAAAAAACTGAGAAAGTTTAATTCATTTTCAACTTAGAAAGCTAAGAGCCACCTTAAATGTTCTAAGTGACAACTAAAGGTACCCCCACAGCTGCTCTTGACAATGCTCAGAGGGCAGCCAGCATTGGTGTGCTCATCACATTGTGGCTGCTTTGGATCCAGGTGAGGAGGTGGAGGCTCCCCTGTCTTTCCTGCTGAGAGCTGTGTCTCCACAGCATCCAATAGCCAGGCACATCTGCACAGAAAATGGGGGTCATAATAAACAAACATCAACAGCGTGTCCAGGTGGCAGTCCCCATGTCCCTTTTTTCCCCCTTTTCATCCGAGTGTTTTTGGCAATAAAAACAGCCTCCTAGCTTTTTAAGCAACAATTACACTCTCCGAATATTCAGTGCACCTTCCTTTGTCTCCACCATTCCAGAAATCTCTGAAGCATTTCCCGGTATCATGTCTGGAGAGTCTCTGGGGCCGGCCTGCTGGGTTGGATTTCAAGTTTGCATCTTCCTAACTGTGGCATCTGGGATGCCACTTAACAGTTCAGTGCTTGGATTTCCTCATCTGTGGAGTGCAGTTATTCAGACTTATGAACGAGATTAAGTGAATTCATAACACAAATGGCTTAGCACCGTGCCTGTCTGCAGTGAGTACTCAGTATGCCAGGCTGTTTTATCATTGTTACTTCAGTGTTACTGCCGTCATTAGAGTGTGCAGGCCCTCTTTGCCGCTTTGATTTATTGCTTTAAAGATTCTACAACTCTCTACCGGCTGCGGTCAAGCCATTCAATAAGAAACTTTTCTCACCTCACCTGTTGTCAGGATTTGATACAAATTTTGTGTCGGTATAGAAGGAGATTATACTAGAAATACATGCTAGGAAGGCAGGGCCCTGCGTGCTTTTCAGGTAAACAGATGAGCGTCAAGTAGAATGTTCTGGTTGAAGAAAGAGGTGCCAGAAAGAATGACAGCTTTAAAGTTCAGATTTGGACTTCAGTGCAGTTGGCCTTTTGCTTTTATAGCAGAATAGTTTTCTAACATCTTCTAAAGAATCCTCCAAATTGTTCAGTAGGTCCCTTGTATTTTCCAGTACAATGTTGAGCAGAATTGATACACTAAAACTTTTTCCCATTTTATTTATCCATTCATTCAACAAATACTTACGGACCACCTACTACAGATATGGGTGTGACGAGAACCTCAAGTCTGATGGAAAGGCCTGTGGTCTGGGCTGCCAGGAAACAGCTCTGAAGGAAGGAGCAGCTGTGACGGCCACTGTTGCGTCCGGGAGGGGCGCAGTGAGTAACAGACAGGAACAGAGAGTGTGCTGGAGCGTGGCGGCGGTATTAGGGGGCCTGCAGTTAGGGAAATGCTGAGTTTTGAGGGGAACCATTGAATCTGAAATCTAACTGGTAAGAGGAGACCAGCACCCAAAGACCTCAGAGCACGTTCTAGGCAGTGAGGTAGCAAGCACAGGGTACTGGTGTGTTTCTATGTTGTATCTGTGTGTGTGTGTGTGTGTGTGTGTTTGTGGGTTGCATCATCTGTGCATCTTATGCGTATTGTGATCTGTGTTTCTGTGCATGCTGTTTGTGTTTGTATCTGTGTATCTGTATGTTCGTACGCTGTGCCTATATGTGTTCTACGTGTTTGTATCTTGTTTCTGTGTGTGTTATGTGTGTGTTTGTATTTGTGTCTCTGTGTGCTGTTTCTGAGCATGTTCTGTGTATTTGTATGTTGTGTCTGTGCATGCTCTACATGTTTGTGTGTTGTTTCTGTGTATGTGTTCTGTGTGTTTGTGTGTTGTGTCTGTGTGTGGGTGAAGAGCAGCCGCTGAGACTGAGCCTGTGTCCAGTGCTATAGCTGTCTCACAAGGTAGCTGTTGGGTCCCTCCCATGGGTCCAGTTGGGAGCAGACATATCTTACTCCAGGGCAAAAATCAGGTGATCAGGGCTGGCACAGTCCAGGCACACCCAGGATAGCCAGTCAGGAGTGGAAAGCAGCTTCACACCTGTGCCACCCACCAGCATTCCCAGCTGTGGAACTGAAGCCAATTGTTCACAGGCACCTGCACACTTCTGCCACACACACACGTGTGCACAATCTGACACCAAACTCAAACTGCTATATCATCAACTTTCATCTGCTGAATTTGTAAAGTCCATAGACTTTTCACAGGCACCTGCACACTTCTGCCACACACGTACATGTGCACATTCTGACACCAAACTCAAGCTGCTATGTCTCAACTTTCTGCCTTGAGAACCCAATGCTCTAATGAAAACTAAGTCCCAAGGAGAGGAAAGCATGAATACAAGAGCTAGAAGACCTGGCCTGGGGCTTCAGAATTGGTTTCAGCTGCAGACTCGGTCGCAGCTCCTTAAGGTGCTGTCCATGGGAGGGGAGAACAGAGAAGTTGGGAAAGGCTTTGGCCTCCTGGGCAATTTTGATTCTTAGCTTTTCTGGGACTGAGTGTGAATGTCCTGTTGTTCCTGTTCGTAACTTGAGCTCTTTCTTCTAACTCCAATTGTCTAACCTCAGCCTAGACAAATTCCCTCAAGGACAGGAACAGGCCTTTTCCAAATTGCACCGAGACTCAAGGTTTGGATGGAGGACTCGTTGCCATGGACTCAGATTCATTCAGTATCAGGGCTCTAGGAAGATTCCCTAGAGATACTGAGTGACAAGTTCTTCATTTGGAGAGAAAGTCCAGACAGACAGGATGGCCCCGCCAGAGGCAGGTGAGTTAGAGACAGATGCTGGCCTTGAAACCTGTCCTGGGTATGAACCTTGATCTCTTCACCTTGTGATTTATAATGGAAGACTTAAAATTATGCTTATTTCTCCTTTTCTAAAAATTTTGTTTCTGCTTTGCAATGAACAAGCTCTTAAAACAAACACATTTGGAAAATAACAGAATATCCTTCCCAAGGTAATTTCTTATCCTGCTTTTCTGATTTATGCATTTACTACTATTTTAACTTCATAAACTCTCATATGGTACTCCTGGCATGTGGGTAATACCTGATGCACCTGTCTTCAGTGTGGCATTATTTTCTCCCTTCCATCTCAGGGAACTCACATACACTTTCTTACCTTTCCTGTCTTTGCTGCCAAGACCTTCCGTAGCCAATGTTGACATGGTTTCAAACATCTTTGGCCATAAGAGTAAGCATGTTTTAACTTCTTTAATTATACAATTGATAACATGGAACCATTCCATTATAATCAATTTAATGGTTGCAGGAGTACACTGAGTGAAAGGGGCAAACTCTCTTTTCAGTGTCTCTGTCACATCACTGTCTCCTCAGGGAAATTCTTTAACTTTGGGGAGTGTAACAGTGGGCTTTGTAGACCACAGCCATCAATTTCTATGGCTATAGGCATGAACGTGCATACTTTTCTTTTTTCTCTTTTTGCCCAGGCTGGAGTGCAATCGTGCGATTTCAGCTCACTGCAACCTTCGCCTCCCAGGTTCAAGCGATCTCCTCCCTCAGCCTCCTGAGCAGCTGGGATTACAGGTATGTGCCCCATGGCTGGCTAATTTTTTGTATTTTTAGTAGAGACGGGGTTTCTACATGTTGGTCAGACTAGTCTTGACCTCACGATCTCAGATGATCTGCCCACCTTGACCTCCCAAAGTGCTGGGATTATAGGTGTGAGTCACCATGCCTGGCCCATTTTTGTTGTTTTACGCATAGAATTAGGAATTAAGATAATGTATTTCTTTGGCTCTTTAATACTATGTTGGTACTAAAGATCAGTGATTATCACCCGGGAGCAATTTTGCCCCCACCCAGGGGATATTTGGTGATGCCCAGGGAAAATCTTGATGGCCACAATGGGGGAGAGGGGACCTACTAGCATCTGGTGGATAGAAGCCAGGGTTATTGCTAAACATCCTACAGTGCACAGGACAGGCCCTCAACAGAGTGAGCCAGTAGTGCTGAGACTGAGGAACCCTGGGAGGGCTCTACCTCCCTCCTTTGGGGCAATGGTGCCCATGGTGTGGATCCTGAGTAGACAGGTACCAACGAATATTTAGGTGATATCTCAGTGTTCAGGGCTGCAAGTCTTGCTGCAGTGAGCATCCAGGAACAACCTTCTTTGTGGTATCAAAGACAAAGTATTCAGCGAGGTCTAACTCCTGGCTGGACTGCATTGTCACATGCTTCCACATAACACACATTCTGTTCCTTGGATTTCCTTCCCGTTCTTGTGCCAGAACTACAGGCTGAGAGTACTTCCTATTCTTTCTTCAAGGCTTCTTTCAAGAACTTCTTTTTGGAAGTCCTCCCTTAAGACCAGACAGAGCAGTTCTTCTTTCCCTGTGTGTACTTGGCAGGTGCAGTACCTCCCAAGCAGACCACAGCCTCCATGAGAAAAGGGCCCAGGCCTGTCTCGGCCATGGCATGGAGCCCAGCATTTAGCACAAGCTTGGCACAACAGCAAGCACTCAGAAAATGTTTGCTGGTTGAATAAGTGACTGAACATATGTTAGCCTTTATCTCACAAAAGCAATTATTTAAATATGCCATGTCATCATCCTTAGACTATGACTTCATTATGGACAGGGGCTGTTTTAATTTGCATTATCACCAGTGTCCAGCACAATACTTGGCACATAGTAGCATGAATAAAGGAATGAGCGTGGCTGACTGGCTAACTGAATGAATGAATGAAGTGTACCTAACTGAATGAATGAAGCATAGCACTCTATCTGACCTTATCTGATCTATGCTCATCCAAAATAATTTTCCTCTTTAATAAACATTTTAGTATTCAAAGCACTCTGCAGCCCTCACAGTGAGAATGTTGGGTATCTATTGCTGATTGTTATTCTAACAACCCAGTGGCTGAAAACAACAAGCATTTATTATCTTGTAGTTTCTGTGGGCTGGGAATCTGGGCATGGCTGAGCTAGGTGGTTCTGGCTTGGGGTCACTCACCAGGATGCAACCAGGTGTTGCTGGACCTATAGTCACCTCAAGGCTGACTGGGGTCTGTTTGCAAGCTCACTCATGTGGCTGTAGGGAGGCCACCATTCCTAACCAAGTGAGTCTGTCTGTGAGGCTGCCTCAGGAGGTGGCCATGAGAGTGTGCCCAAGGCAAGAGCCACAGCCTTTTTATGACCCAACCTTAGTAGCAGTGCCTTATCCCTTCTGCCATATTCTGCTCATTAGGAGCCAGTTACGAGATCCATCCTGGACTGGAGAAGGGATCACTAGAGGGCGTGAATTTCAGGAGGCTTCAGCGTTTGGACCATCCTAGAGTCTGCCCACCACTGTGGCAGTTAATTGCCATTTATTTGGATCAGGTGATTCCTGGGTTATTTTATTATTGCAACAAGTTCAATAGTCTATTTCTTTAAAAATGTGCTAAGAAAGCAAAAGTCAGAGGTAGATAGTGACGGAGCTGGTAGTTCAAATAGCCAGCGCAGATCTCCTCCTTATTAACCCTCCAACACTGCCAGTCTTGACTGGGAGGGGAATTGTTAGAAATACTGAGGGGTTCACAATGTGGGGCCCTGAAATTAATCAAAGACAATAATTGGTGCCTAAGGCACAAAGAGCAACTGTCTCACGGAGAGAATTGGATGCCAAACCCTCAGGCGGCAGAATCCCTGCCCAGCTCTGCAAAGGGAATTAGGGCTATGCTAGTGTCCTGGGGCTGCTGCAGCCAATCGCCTCAACCTGGGGGACTGAAACCACAGAAATGGGTCATTTCAGTTGTGGAGGCCAGAAGTCAGAAGTCAAGTGTTGGCCGGGTTGCTTCCTTCTGAGGACTTTGAGAGAGGATCTGTTCCATTCCTCTTTGCTGGCTCCAGAAATCCTGGTGTTTCTTGGCTTGTTGTAGGCACATCCCTCCAAGCTCTGCCTCTGCTTTCAACTGGTATCTCCTCTCTGTGTTTCTGTGTCCAACTTTTTAAAAGGACATCCTTGGATTTTCGGCCACCCTGATGCTATACGATGTTATCTTAACTGATGACATCTACAAAGAGCTTGTTTCCAAACAAAGTCACATTCGTAGATACTGGGGGTTAGAATTTGAATGTAATATTTTGGGTGATTCAATTCAACCCACTATAGAAAGTTATAGTCGGAAATGGCATTTATGCTTGAAGCATTTTGCAAATAGGTTTCTCAAGGTCATTTCTGTTGTTCAAGCTCGGGACAGGTCCTGCCTTTTCCGTGAGCTTTGTCCTGTCCCTTCCAGCTCCGCTGATGGCTTCACAGACAACGTGCAGCCATTATGTGCTCAGACTGTTTCCAGTTTTACCTACTCCCTTTTGTACCCAACCTCTGCGTCCTCCAGACATTTGCCCTTCCTCCCTCTGAATGACAGCTGCTAATAACTATGCCTGTTTTATGCCCAGCTCACAGCCTTGGCATTTGCTGTTGCTGTGCCTGGAGCACTTTCCCGCTGCTTCTTTGCATGTTTGGCTCTTTCTCTTATGTCAGCCTCAGCTCCCGTGCCTCCTCCTCAGCTAGACCATCCCTGACCTGCCTATACAACAAGGCCTCCCCATGCCTCCCCTCCAGGCCCTTACTTTTCCATGAGGTTTTGCCATCTTCATAGAAAGTGCCATGAATCCTGCTCTTTGTCTGTCTTACCAGTGACATGTGAACCCCCAAATGGCTTTACTCCTCTGGCCTCTTGCTTCCTCCTCATTTTTAGAACATACCTAGTACCTGCCAGGTGCTCATAAATATTCATGGAGTGAATGCACGTCTCCCTACAAGGCTATCCATTATTTGAGTCTAGGATATATGTCTGATTTGTTTCATCTTTGCACCACCCTCAAGGCCCAGAAAAATCTTCACATTCATAAGGCCCTTAATAAATATTGATTGCATGTATAAATGAGGTAAATTGATGGTTTTATTCATGATGTGTCAGATTCATAGTAGTTGTTCAATGTAGAAAAAGTAGGGTCTGGAAAGCATTCCATTCAATAGTATAATTTCAGTGTTTCCCTAAATTCAATTATGTATCATTCACTTTCATGATTCACCATATCTTCATACAGCTAACAAAATCATTTATATAATATATTCTTTAAAATAACTCAATTTTCAAACATAAATCAATTTACTCAGTAATAAAACTTTATCATATTGTAAATGGAAAACCAGTATCATTTGTTATAAATAGAACATAACCCTTGAAACTAAATATAATAAAATAAAACACTGTTATTAAATTCTAGCTATACAGGGAAGGCTCTGAGCTTGAGGTGGGAACTCTCTCTTTGTTATAAAAAGAAAGTAGGTCTTGATTTTGCACCATAGTTTTGCAAGATGTTACCATTGGGGGAAACTGGGTGAAGAGTACACAGAATCTCTCTGTGTTATTTCTTACAACACATGTAAATCTAGAACTCTTTCAAAATAAAAAGCATAATTTTAACAAGGGGTTTAGCAAGTGGTGCAGAGATGTTAAGGAGCAACCAATCTCCTCAATCACATCAGGAACATTCACAAAACACCTGAGAAGGGATAAGTTCCTTACAGAGTGATTCCATGACATTTCCTTACAGAGTGATTCCATGACATTTCTGTGCACCAAAGTAGATCTTTTTGGAAAAAATAATGTGCATGACCCATGCTTTGGAAAACACTGGCATAGGAGGACCCACAGACTGGAGCAAATGTGAAGTCCTCCAGAGTCATCTTGGGCCCCGCTACTGTGATCTGTTCAATAGCCACTGGGACACAGCACACAACCACCCAGTATCTTGCAAGGATGAGATGCCCTGGAAACTCACATATGCTGGTGGAGGTAGAATGTGGTGCAACCACTCAGGAAAAACAGTTGATGATCAAGTTAAACATTCTATCCTTGGCCTCAGCAGTTCTATTCCTAAATATTTACACAAGCAACATAAAAATGGCTGACCATACAAAGACTCATACCCAAATATCTATGGTGATAAAAGCAGATCAATGGTTGCCTAGGCTGAGTGGGTCAGACATTGACTATGAAGGGGCATGAGGAAATACTGAGTAGTGAGGGACTTCTCTTTATCTTGATTGGAGTAGTGTTACACTGGTGCGTACATTTGTCAAATCTTATGAACTCTTAAGATCTCTCCATTGCACTTTATGCAAGGAGATTTCAACAAAGTTGGTTTGAAGCAACTCCAGCCATGCCACACCTCAGGCTCAAGCTCTGTAATGGCTTCTTTCACGTTTAAATTTAAGTCCACCAAGCCCCATAGGTCCCATCCGATGGGCTCCCTAGAGTTCAATGTCTCCATCTTCTACTTCTACCGCACTCCTCACTGTACCCAGTCACTCTGGCCCTCTCTACTTTGTATATCCTCTCAAAAAACAATCCTTCTTTGCCACTCAAACTAAGGCAGCCCCCACCCTTCACTGTCCTATCATCTGATTTAAATGATGTCTGGTGAGTTCCCTGGGTCTTTACTCTCATGCTGTGTCCACAGCTCCACTGTCCTTCAGGGTCCATGAGTGCAGGCCCCTTGTCTATTTCATTATTATAACCCCGTAAGTCCCCAACTCCTGGCACATATTGGGTGGCCCCATCCATACACAGTTGTTGAGTGAATCCATGAGACGACCAAGGCCATGATGTAGAATATATGATTAGTTAGAACCAGGCTTTCCTACCTCCAAACAATCAAGGGGCCTTGATTTGGGATTGAGGGAGAAAGGAATAGAAGCCAGGAAGGAGAAGGGATTGAGGTTTCTCAAGCGTGCTGAATCCTGGCCTCTGACTGTGACTGAAAACGACAGAAATCATAGAGCAATTTTAGCAATGAAATGCAGAATACTCTGTGTCAACTTTAGGTGGAACTGAGGATATTGTCATGGCCACAGAGCATCTTCCTATTTACTTGAGTGGCCCAGACATGGACTTGAATAGGTCTGAGGCCAGCAGGCTCTGGGTAAGGGATAGGATTCCAGGATGTTCCTCAGTGTGTTATGGGAGGCAGCAGATGATTTTCCTGGACTTCTGAGATTATCAGAATGCCAAACCCCAACTGACATCCACATTAAGGTCTCAATGGATCATGGCAGGAAGCTCCCAAGAAGTGAAAAGGACAGTGGACATCAAAGCTCAGAAGAGGAGAAGGCAGAGTGATGGCAACCAAGAGAAAGACCCTTCCCTCTCTTGTGATGGGGTGGCTTTCTGTGAAGCCTCCAAAGTGGATACAGGTCTGTCAGAATGGGGAACCCACTGAGATTTAGCTCCAACCTCCAGCAAAAATGGGGGCTTGATATGGAAATTGAGTTAGTTAAAAATAAGGCACAATGCTTTTCATGTACTCCTGAGTTCTGTGGACTAAGGTCCAATTTGCAGCATTCATTTCTTTTTCTCGAGACGCGGTCTTGTTCTGTTGACCAGACTGGAGTGCAATGGTGTGATCTTGACTCACTGCAACCTCTGCCTCCTGGATTCAAGCCAATCTCCTGCCTTAGCTTCCCAAGTAGCTGGGATTACAGTCGCTCACAACCATGCCCAGCTAATTTTTTGTATTTTTAGTAGAGACAGAGTTTCACCGTGTTGGCCAGGCTGGTCTCAAACTCCTGACCTCGTGATCCGCCTGCCTTGGCCTCCCAAAGTGCTGGGATTACAGGCGTGAGCCACCACATTCGGCCCAATTTGCAGCATTCTTAATTAATTAAATCTGAGATGAAGAAAGAGTGACCAACACGTTCACCTGGGAAAGTTCTGGAAAAACAAAAGGGAGATCCAATTAGCTTCATCCATTAACTCATTTAGTCATTCTTCACTCATTCACCTATCTACCAAATACTTACTGAGTACCTAGTACTTCCGAGAACACTGAGACACTTCCTGGGAATGCAAAGATGAATAAAAGCCATCCATGCAGGAGTTGGAGGAAGGTTCTGGATGCCACCAAGCTCCACCTCCTGGCTGGACACCAGATGATATAGGTAATCTCCTGCCTCCAATTTCTGCAAACATATGATTAATAAACACAGGTTATTTTCTAAACAGTTCTTAAAATGAGTCAACTCTGTTTAAACTTGTTCTTTTTAGAGAAAAATGTATTTTTGAAAGTGTTGGTGAGTGCTAGGGGAAATGTCTGGGCACAGCTCAGGCTGGTGTGAGAGGAGGAAGCAGCTCTGTGTGTCTGGGGTGGGTGTGTACGTAGGGTCTGTGGGAGCCCAGGTTGGGGGAAGGGACCTCCTCATCAAGGACCCCTTTGCTTTGCTTTGCTTTGGTGTGAGGTGCTATGCAATACTGGAATACAGGAAATAAGATCTCTGCTTGCAAATTATTTCCTGAACAAGCAGGACACT
The DNA here is from genome assembly GCA_963573385.1 of Cacajao melanocephalus. Classification (NCBI taxonomy): domain Eukaryota; kingdom Metazoa; phylum Chordata; class Mammalia; order Primates; family Pitheciidae; genus Cacajao; species Cacajao melanocephalus. The sequence continues at coordinate 60,030 of CAUYLG010059813.1, forward strand.
GCTGACCCATGGAACCCATGGAACAATATTGTTTCAATTACACAGCGTTACTTTTGTTTGTTAGTTTTGAGACAAATACTGGATGTTGGCTTGCTCAAGCCAACTTTAACCTCTTTCAAACCAGCTCTGCAGCACGACAGAGCCTGGAGGGTAAACTCCACATTTGCCAGACTCTTTTGTAGCTGGTGCTACAGGTTACCTCGGTCCTAACTGAAGTTGACCTCGATGCCAGCAAGCAGACAATCTCTATGTCCTGGAGGGCTGGGGAGAGTGAGGAGAGAGCTGGCATGGGGAGACTAGCAAGAGTAGAAAGGCCCATGGATGCTCAGCAGTGGCTGCGGTCAGCATTCTGACCTGGTCCCTAGTGTCCTGAGGGCTGTGGTATACTAGGGCAGCAGGTGTGGGCACAACCCCTCGTGTGGCTGAAGGGTTCCTGTGATTGCGTTGCTTGGCTGCATGGCATCCAGGCTTGATTCCCTGGTCTTCCTGGAAATGCTATGCACTACCCAAGGTCCAACAATCAATTCATTTCTGCTTAAATCAGCGCCACTGGATTCTATTACTTGAAAGTAAGAACTGTCTGATAGAGTTGCCAAAACCCAATGTTTGGCTTCTTTTGAAAAAGTGAAAATCTTTAAAAGCTGTAATGGATTTTCACAAAGCCACAGCTACAAGCCACGTGGACGTGGCCTTCCTGAGAGGCACTGAGTGCCGGCTGATAAGCCACCAATAGGCCCAGTGCATTGATTTCACTATTGGTCTGATTTCCATTGGTGCTTGAGTTTGGGTCTGATCTAAAAATCACTCCAGCATACAGGGAGCTCTAGACACCAAATCCCATCTTTGTTGCTTTGTTTATTTTTGTTGTTGTTCTTTTTGAACCCAAAAGCCTAAATACTCTCTGAAGTATATATTTTTAACAAAACCAAAATTTCAGTTTTCACTTTCTGTTTGAAACATTAAAAAAAAACAAGTCAGAAATTAAATAGATGTGCAGAGTAAAAGAAAGATTGATTTGAAATTTTGAAATGAACAAAATATATTTTTCTCCTGATGGGAGATGCCATCATCTGCTTGTGGGCCATGAATACGCCGTTCATATACCAGAAGAATATCATGTTAGCAGAAATTAATCCATCAGCTTTTCTATGTGGTGACCAGCACTGTCAGCTTCATAGCCACCAGAAAGCCGATGATGTGGCACGAGACTAAACAGCAGTGTAAATAGAGGGATGTACTGTGATTCCTCAGATGCCTAAGTAGATTAACCTGCTTATCGATTAGCTGGCTTGTAAATTAATGAGTTATCCCCATTAATTATGTGTGTATCTTCATAAAAGTCCTCATTGGATTTTCTAGTGATAAAGGGAGCCAAGTAAAGAATAAAATGAGGATGATGCCACATGTAGATCTCTGAATTTATGCGGCAGTTTCTCTGGGTGTTTTCTCCCAGGTTCTGTGATTGCTCCTTCACCTTTCCCTGCTCTCAGAATGCAGAGGGAATGTCACAATTGACTGCCCCACATGGAAAGTCGCTCAGCCTATGGTTCTGCTTCCTCTGACAGCTACCCCTAAATCTGGTTAACAGCTAAATAGCCCCTCACATCTTTCTTCAGAGACCCCTCCAGGGAAAAGCCATCCCTGACGCTTGCACATGCAGCTGGGTGTCCCCTGGGCAGCTCCCTAAGGTGTCCCCCATACAAATCCCTGCACCTCAATTCCTTGTGCTGCTCTGTCTCTTCAGCCAGACCATGAACACTTCCAGGTGGAGCCTGTGGCTGTTAGTTCTCTGCCCCCTCATGTCAAGAAAGGGCTGGGTACAAGGTGGCACCTCATTGGGTGCCAGTCACATTGAGGAACCATGTTTCTATTGTCAGAAAACCTTGTTATGGATCAGCCTTAGGACTGCTCCTGTGGAGAATGTGGTAAGCTTGGGGAAAAATGTCCTGCAGGTGGGATGCTCCCTGGCTCCTAGAAGGCAGCTTCTGGGAGGAGGTGCCCCCCCTAGTGTCCCAGCCAGCTATGAAATCCTCTTTTTGGGTGTGCTTCCCATAGTTGGTGTCCAGCTTCAGGGCTGCCTGCCCTTTCTGAGACCCTCCTGGCTGCCACACGTGGTCCCGTCCCTTATTTCTCTATTAGGAGTTTCTATCTCTGTTGGTGATTCACCCAGGAGATCCTGTCTTTCTTGCCCTATATTCTTCATAAATTTCTTGACATTTCAAATAAGTGCATTGCACCATTCTTTGACATAGATATTTTCCTATTTAGAAAATATACATATATATTTTCATTAAAAATTGGAAAATGAAGGAAGGTAAACATGGGTGATGAATTCTCCTTCTTAAAACAAAAATTTTGCCCTTTATGCACTCTGTAAATTAACCTGCCCACGTCCATGTATCAAAAACTATGAATGGTAATAAGTGTGTCTTTTTGTACACACTTTATCACTTTACAGCTCACATATTAAGTCCTTTTTTGGCTGGACTTAGCCAGATTTATTTGCCTTTTCACCACATTTATTTGAACTGGAAGGTGTGGGCAGGAATTACATGAACTGCCTGGCTGGTAGTACTGACATTGTCCTCAATATTTGACTGAGAGTGGGGTGGAAGGGATGAGCAGTCCATCTTGGCCACATCTCAGCTCTGCCACTGATCGTAATGTGGAAATGGCACATCTGCTTTCCTCTCTGAGATTCAGCTCCTTCTCCCTTCATAGTGGAAGACTGTTCGTGAGATGATCACCCGCTAGCTGTGCAATGCCATAGTTCTATGGTGCTCCAATAAGGGGCAGTGGGCATGAAATTCTAGACATCTTGCAGAATATGTGAGGACAAAGTGAATGCTTGCGTTCCCCTTCAGAAACATCAGACTCCAGGAAAATAGTCGGTGAAAATAGACGCTTGGAGTAGTTGTGTACAGGAGGTAGTGGTGCATATCAAAGTGGCCTCTTCTCTGTGGCCTGAGGGCTGTTTCTCTATGTATGAGGACCATTTATCTTTTATCTCGCCACTGTGTACAGGTAGCAAGATACATAGACAACATCATCTGTTGGATTAAAACTCAGAATGCATCGCCATACACAACAGGGGAATGGGTCCCTGACATATTTTTACTCTCTTTATTTGAAAAATCCCAATTTGTATTGAACTAGTTTTGTTTTCTGACGTGAATATGGAGTCTTCAGATAGAAAAAGCCAACAAATTAATAACTCAACTCTTCTTAGGTGAGGAAAATTCTCTGAAAAAAATAAAGGAGCAGGTTATGACACAGCAGGAGCTCAACAAAAGTTGGACGAATCAAAGAATAAATGAATGAAGCAATGTACAAAAAAATGAATGATTTTCCAGTTGTTCAATCAAACAACCAAGAAATGACCTAGCCTGCTTGAGCTGTAATGAGACCCCATTATTTCCGCAATGCTGATTCTTGTTCTCATAACTTGGCAAGGAGATAGTGGTCCAGGGAAGTTCAGGGACGATCTCACTCTTTGTATGTGTGATGTTCACCTGACATACTCGTAAAACATGATGAGGACCTGTGTCACCCCTGGAGACTCTGTTTGAGTGAGGCTGCTAGGATGCTGTTTACCTCTGGTTCTCAAACCTGTCCACACATTAGTACCACCTAGAAAGCTTGAAAAATGATTATACATATCCCTCACAATTGGGGATTCTAATTAAAATAGTATTGGCCATAATGCCTTGGCATAGGGATTTTTAAAACTTCTCTGGGTTATTATAGTGTGCAGGGGAGTTTGAGAGACAAGACTGTGTGAGTAGCAAGTGTCTCAAGTGATTTTTATAATTGCTTAAGAAGACAGCATCCCAGAGCTTTGCCTGTCATGAGACAGACTATGCAACAAAGTCTGTGAAGAAGTTTTTCATTTGGAACATCTGATGGCATAGATACCTTTATATCCCATTACCTACAAAATCAAGAAATGGTATATTAAATATGACAAATGTACTTTTAGATGTACAACTGATCATGCAAGAAAGGAAACAAATTCCCCAAGTGCAATAAAAAGCAGAGAGAACTAAAAGGCAGTTTGCATACTTATGCTGTGTAACATCTAGGTGTAAGAAAGGGAGGAGGGGTACGCTCTCAATAATCTAGGGAAGAGATTCTTAATTTAAGCTACAAATAAGAATCACCTAGGGAGATATTAAACCACATTAATGCCCAGTCTCATTAAGTATCTGTGTGGATGGGGCTCAGCCATCAGCATAATTATAAGTTCTTCAATGTGATTCTAATATGCAGTCAGGTTGATTTGGGATCTTGAGTTTTAATTTCCATATTGAAATCAGAAGGAAGCTGATTATTACCACATTATACATCATTACTCTGGATGCCCTAGTAACTGTAGAAAAACAAGGAAAAGAAATAAAAACTAAAGGATTGCAATACCATTAATTGCAGATGGTATAATTTGTCTACAAACAAAACTTACAAAATCAACAGAAAATCTATAAGAACTAGTAAAAAAGTTAAATGAGGTAGGCAGATACAAGAACAATGAAGAAAAATTAGTTGTATTCCCAAAAATAAAGAATAAAATTAATCCATGTCATATTTTTAAAATAATATTCACAATACTAAAAACTGTAGAGATTGTTAAAAATAAAACTAACAAAAAATGAAGAAGTCCTTTATAGAGAAAATAAAGGTTCAGTAAGGACATAAAATAAGTTTCAACTAGATGATGAGGTGTACCATGTTCATGAATGAAAGACTTAATCTTTATTAAACAAATATAAATTTAGCCATTCTCACAGTTCAAATGGTAGTCTGTGAATAAATTTCCTACTTAAAGGCGCTTATAATATTTTGCATAGTATATCTGATGTTAATAAATCATATGGAGAAAAAAAGCAAAGTGAGGGAGATCAGGAATGCAGGATTGGAGGGGGTTTCTATCTTTTATATAAAACTCTGGGATAATGAATCCTGATAATGTGACATTTGAGCAGGAAGTGAGGGCATGAGCCAGGAGGATATTGGAGTAAGTTATTTCAGCCGGCGGAAAAAGTGATTACCAATGCCCAGAGAAGATGCATACTTGGTGTGCTGAAAGATGACAAACTGGTATCTCAGCATGGCTGGAATGGGGAGTGTAGGTGTGTGTGATGGGAATGGTGGAACTTAAGGCAGGTGCAGTCAGGCAGTGCCCTGCTAGATACTGTAAGAAGTTTGACTTTTATCACTAGCAGGAAGAGAATCTTTGGATAATTCTTAAGCAAGGGAGTAAGATTATCTAACTTAGGCTTTAAATGGCTCACACAGTTTCTGTGTGTCAATAAATTGAAAGGGTGCCACGGTGGAAACCATAATACAAGTTTGAGGTTATTGCTATAATCCAAGTGGCAGTCGTGGTGAAGATGGTGAGAACCGAGAATAAATTCTGGATACATTTGAAAGTACAGCCAGTAGGATTTGCTAATCATTTGTATCTGGAATATGGTGTATGAGGAAGAGAATGAGGTGTTTGGTCTGGAAACTATAAAGTTTCAGGTGATTACTAAAGCCATTACATTGTTAGTTTTATGTGAAATTTTGGAGTTCAGAGGAAGGTGGGTGAAGTTTAGGCTGAGCATAAAAACTTATCAGTATATAGATGGTATTTTTAAAAGAGGCTCCCTGAGACATTGAACAGCAGGAATAGCAGCACTGATTTGTTAGATAAATTCTTGGGCCCAACCTCCAACCTACTGAATTAGAAGCTTCAGGGATGGGTTCCTACAATCCCTGTTTAACAAGCAGTCTAGGTGGTGTAAAACATGCTGACATCTGTGAACCTTGCTCTGGTGATTCTGCAGGGAGGGAGAAGATGGTTGTTCCAACCAAGGAAGCCTGGATCTGCTGATGCACTGAGGGCAAGACATGGAGGTAAGAGGGAACCAGCCAGAGAGACTGAAAGGAAGAGCAAGCAAAGTAATACCAGGAAGGTAGGAAGTCTCCCCAAACAAAGCACAGATTTAATGCAATCCCAAACAAAATCTCAGAAGTTAACAGAGCTTGACAACTGATTCTAAAAGTCATATAACAGAGTAAAGGGTCAAAGATGGATAAGACAATTGTGAGAAAGAAGCAGGATTAACCTCAGTAGAAATCACAACAACTGTAGGAGATTTGTGCTTGAGAGCAGCATTATCTCAAGTCAATGGCAAAGGATGGGCTGTAATAACCGGTGCAGAGACACTTGGCTAGACATATGGAAAAAGATATATTTAGATCCCTACATAACACCATATACAAAACTATATTCCAGATGGATTAAGGCCTAGAGTGAAAGGCAAATGCTTAAAAAGAAAATATAGAATAATATATTTATCTCACTGGGATAGTAAAGGATTTCTCAACAAAAAAGTGATACACTTGAATACAACAACATTTAAAATATTTGAATGATTAAAGTAAGTTTCACAAATTGGGAGACAGTATTTTTCATATGTGCCAGGGATAGAGCTTGATATACAGAATATTCAGAAGAAACTAATAATTCTTAAAATAATAAGGGGAGAAAAAATCTGGCAAAAATATTTTAGCAAGAACTCTCCAGGGTAGAAAACCTAAATATGCATTAACATATGACACCAAAATGCTTGGTCTGGTGAGTAAGGATGAAAATGCAAACCAAAACTCTAGCATATCATTTTCTACCAGGCTGGGAAAAAAATATAATAAGGACAATACCAAGCTGTATTAGATTCCTATTGCTGCAGTAACAAATTGCCGTAAACTTAGTATCTTAAACCAGATTTGTTCTCTTACAGCTTTGGAGCTGAGAAGTTGGAAAACAGTCTCACTGGCTGACCTCAAGGGGTTGCACAGCTGGCTCCTTCTGCAGGCTCTCAGGAGATGCCCTGTTCTGGCTTTTTCTGGCAACCGGAGCTGCAGTTCTCACATTCCCTGGCTCATGGCCCTTCCCACACCTTCCAAGCCAGCCACAGAGCGTCTTCAACTCTCTTGGATTCCATCCTCACATAACCTTCTGTTTCTTTGATCTCATGCCTCTCTCTTATAAGGACCCCTGTGCTTCCATCAGACCCATTTGGATAATCCAGGATAATCTCCCCACTCAAGATTCTTAACTGAATCCCACCTTCAAAGTCTCTCTTGCCATATAGGCTAGCATTCAGAAGTTCCAGAGATTGGAAATTGGACTTCTTGGAAGATATTACTCTGCCAGCCACAAAAGCTTTGGAAAGGATGGGGGCCACTAAGAACTCCTGTGCCTTAAAATGCAGTACAGTTTCTTTCGAGAATAATTTGTCAACACCTCCTAGCAAGTGTTCATCCCCCATGGCCCAGAATTTCACTTCTAGCTGTCTGTCTTGGAGATACGCTCATAGTCTTGCACAAGAATGTTCCTGGAAGCACAATTTGAAGAAGCAAAGAAAAAAAAAAAAAGGAAGAAAGTTAACTTTCAGAAATGACATGGAAAAATAAATAGTGGGTTTACTTACAGTAGGATTCTGTGCAGCAGTGAAAATAATATCAACATCTATCCATAATGCATATCAAATGCATTATAAATGCAAAACATATGTTGCAAAAGAAAGGGTATTACTGTACATATGTGATATTAAAAACACACAAGAAATGTGGATATTGTTAATGGATGCATACATATGTTGTCAGTCTAATAATCCAAGGAAGGATGAACAAGGATTTCAGAAGTGATTATTTTTAGAGAGTGTGTTAGGAGAGAAAAATCAGAAATTGGGGTTTAGCTTTCTATCCTGTTTCATTAGAATGGTAAAATGCATTTACTCCTTTAATCTTGGTGATATGGGTCTCTATTGTATTTCTTTTTAAACTTTCCTCTAATGGCTCACAAATTCAAAAAATAAAAAATACAACAGGGGAGGCTGAAGGTCCCTTATTGAAATGTTTCCCTTCCTCCAACTGTATCAAGTGGGGATTCATCTGTGCTAACAACGCTGTTAAAATGCACCAGGCTGGTCCTCCACACTGCCTGGCATCCACTATCTTTTCTCTATTTACAGCACCCAGTTTTTCTTCTGACAGATGAGCTGTGGTCTGCCTTTCCCAGCCAATTTCTGCATCCCACAACCCGCGCTTTGGCCCCTAGTGTGGTGAATCTAACACAGAATGGCCCAGGATGGAGAATGATTAGTGCAGGTCTATCCTGTGAAGATGGCCCAAGGAGTCTGGCCAGAGGTTTCCACCACTGGACGGCCAGAGCAGCTCTGGTCCCTGACCACTCCTAAGTTTTCACTGTTCCTCTGATTCTCTCAGCTTTAACTTTGTTTGTCACTCAGTTTAGCCATAGTCCGATTGTGTTACTTGTCGGGAAAGAACTCTAATCCTGATTCACTTTCCCGCATCCATCTCTGTGTAGCAGAGCCCTGATTCCCATTCCACGTTCCTGCGTCATCCCTGTGTTTGGAGCTCTTGTCCATAGCCTCTCTCTGGCACCACTCCCTTTGCACATCTGCATGCCTCCTCCGCAGTGTGTCTTATTCCACCCTGCTGCAGTCACCAGCTGCTCTCAGGCCTGGAGCAGCTTCTGAACCTTCGTCCGTACTGTGCCTCTTGCTTCGTGACGTGTGCAATGCCTGTGCAGACCTGGGTTCTCACCCCGTGTGAGCTGGAAGTGCTGGGAGACAACACTCGTGCAGCCGCCCTTGAGCAGCATAGGCAGGCAGCTGACGAATCGGTGTTTCTCCCCTTGGACACCTCAGCAAACAGTTGTGAAATGCATTTAATTAAGTCCAAAATGAGGTCCCCTGGGACCTAGGAGGGAGCCCTGGTCACGGCAGCAGCCTTGTGCCCACATTCCTGGTCCCATCCCTTATCACTCAGTCCTGCTCTCTGCACGTCTTCCTCTCCACCTCTGCTTTTGGGGAAACTGAGGCTACAGTACTCACATTAGTTCTATTTATTTTTACTATGGACGTTTTCAAATGACATAACAACACAATAAAGCCTCCTGTGTCCATTACACGGTGTCCACACTAACGTGGTCAATTGGGTATCCTCTTTATCTCCCCTTTCTCTTCCCTTTCTCCCACCATCTCCCCCTAACTGGGTTATTTTGAAACAAGTCCCTCACACCACTATATCTCATCCCAAATTTTTCAGTCCCATCTCTGAAAAATTGAGCCTCTTTTTCTTAACACAATCTAACAACAATATCAGAGCTAAAACTGTGAAGTTCCAACATCAAATATTCATTAAATGCTAAAATGTCCTGCTGGTTAATGTCTATGTGTTTATATTTGATTGGTTTGCATCGAGATCCAGAAATGTCCACAGTGCATTTGGCTGCTCTTTCTCCCATCTCTTTTCATCTGTGGCATCCTCCCCTTTCCCCTCTTCAGCTCCTGATGTTTACTTATTGAGAAATCTGAGCCATTCGTCCTGCAGAATTTCCTGCATTCTGGATTTTGCAGAGTAAAACCCCATGGTGTCATGTAACATGGTTTCTGCACTCCTCGTATTTCCTGCAAACTGGTTAGCAGGAAATCAGATCTGGAGACCACACTCTGATGCATGTGTGTGTGCGTGTGTGTGAGGAATGCGTCCTCCAGGGAGTGGTGTTCTCCTTGCAGTGCCTGGCCCAAAGTCATCTGGGGAGGTTCACCTCCACCGAGGTCCACCTTCAGGGAAGGACTCACGAGTGGGGTTTACCCCGAGGCTGACAAAGCTGGAGCCTCAGCGCCGGTGACTGGTGAGGGCTGGAGCTGTCGGTAACAATAGCATGTCCTGGCTGGGGAGGGAGAGGCAGACTGCAATCGGGACTCATATCCATGACAGCAAGGCCCGAGGAATCTTAGAAGAAGGAGCCTGAACTCCAAGGACTCTCATAATTTACTGTGACATTTTCCAATTTTAAATTAACATTTATTTTTAAGCCTATTTTTCTTTCTAAAGAAGGCTCCAAAAGTTGTATTATGAGTGTTAGGTCCTACAAAACCTGGATCTGCCCCCGCTGAAGAGGGGAGGTAGTGGACACTGTGATGCCTGTGTTAAAGGGAATGTGTGTATGTGTGTGTGAGAGTGAGTGTGTGAATGTATGTATAGGTCTGTGTGAGTGTGTGTGTGAGTGAGTGTGTGAATGTGTTTAAAGGTCTGAGTGTGTGAATGTGTGTATAGGTCTGTGTGTGAGTGTGTGAATGTGTGTATAGATCTGTGTGAGTGTGTGTGAATGTATGTATAGGTCTCTGTGTGAGAGTGTGTAAATGTATGCATAAGTATGTGTGTGAGAAAGTATGTATAGGTGTGCATAAGTGTGTCAATGTATGTATAGGTGTGTGTGAGTGTGAATGTGTATAGGTGAGTGTGCATGTATGTATGTGAATGGATATATAGGGGTGTGTGTATAGGTGTGTGTGCAAATGTGTGTATATGAGCATGTGAATGTGTATATATGTGCGTGAATGTATGTGTGTGTGTGAATGTGTGTATCGGGTGTGTGAATGTGTGTATGCATGTTTGAGTGAGGGTGTGTGTGTGAGACAGAGGGTATGTGTGTGTGTGAGTGTGTGAGTGAGCATGAGGAAGGCACGGAGGGCCTGGGATCAGGAAGTGGAGTTTGGAGGCCAACGATGCCAACAGGGTCTGGGGAAGGAGCGGGTTGGGGAATGCTGTCCACGGAATAGGACTCCGACTCCGAGTTCTAGCCCCAGGTCTGGGCCAAGCTTGGCTGTGGCCTATGTGTGCTTGGATCTTTCTTCTGTGGTCTCCACTTGATGCCCAGGCTGACCCTGCTGACCTGCCTGTGAGTTTTCAGAAGACAGACCCAGGCTTAGGAAGGACAGAGGCTGAGTCTGGCCCGCCCAGGTAGAGAGACACGGGTCTGAGAGAGCCACCTAAATTTCCAGGTTTCTCCTTGACCTTACAGAGCCCACCCACTCATGCAGCCAGCAGCCCCTTCACAGGCAGAGGAGAGGGCAAGACAAGAGAGGAGACGGGCAGGTGCCGGCCCACCCCGTCTCTTCTCAGCAGGGCAGAGCAATATTACCAGCATTTCCTCTCTCAAAGGGTTTTCCACCCCATCCCTCATGACTGCCGAAGTCTGCACTTAATCTAGGCTGAGTCCTTTGTAGGTTTTAAATGAGGTTGTGTAAAATACCAACGTGTATCCACCAGCACGGGTGTCATTTGCTTCTGAATATATCAATATGCATGCATGCATCTTCAGAAATAGCCTTTTCATTAACTGCAGTGTGTAGTTTAGCAATTTAGAATAAATTGGCTTCCAGTGTATTGGCATGTTTTGGCAGGAAATTTGAAGTAGCGGGGGATGTCTCTTCTCTGCCACATGGTATGATATTCATTACTCAGAACTCATTTTTAATGGGTTCTTCAGAGGGATCTGTGTCAGAAATCTGGCTATAAATAAACATGGGCTTCAGTGGCTTCAGGGGAGAGTAAGACTACCCTTTCCTATGCACCTGGTGGCTGCTAAGGAGTGAGGGAGAGAGTGTGGCAACCAGGTTGAGTGTGGCTTCCTTCCTTCTTTTTCACCACCTCCTCACCCCAGTGTGCATGGAGGACCCATATGCGCAAGACTTTGAAGTGAAAGGAAGAAGGATACAAAGATCAGTAAGACATGGGTCTTTTTCCGAGGGAGTTTTCATGTAATTCAAATCAATTCTGCAGCTATTAATAAACATGTCTTTTGTGTTAGACCCAGAAGAAACAAATGGTAAACCCAGCCTGGGTTCGCACAAGCTTCCTGTGCAACAGGAGAGGCAGACAGGAAGCTGGAATTAAAAAAGACCCAGCTGAGTCCCATTCATTCGTTCATTCATTCATTCTTCAAATAAATGCCTATCACATTCCAGAGGCTGTGGCAGAGGTACAGGTGCTTAAAAAACCGATCTCTTCATTTAATCTCTGCACAAGTGGAGAGCAGGGGTGACAGGGGATGTTTCCTTCAAATTCCCTCTGCCTTGTCCTACAGAAAATTCTGCTTTCAGGCTCTGGACTCCAGCCAAGCTGGGATTCAAGCCCTTGGAAATTATCCTGCTCTTTTCTTTATCCCTACATGTGGCCCCTGTAGGCTGGGTGGGGGCTCTTTTCATACCATCCTAGCTGACCTACTTGTAGGTCTCCACCTCCAACTCACCTATGAGAAAGACTAACAGAACTCAACCACCAAGGTTTGCCTAGCTCCCCCCATGAGTCATATCATCTGTGCTTCTCCTCTGTGATGTCCATCACCTTGACAAATAGCTGTTCAGAGTTTCTGTGTGTAAGTCCAGCCTCAGTGGAAGGGGGCCTGTGTCTGTCTTGCATGCTACTGTATTCCACTGGCAGCAAGGAGGCCACAACATATTTGTGATATGAATGAATGAGTGAATAAGGGAATGTAAGCATGAAGGAATGAATGAAAGCATGGTTGGTGTCATAGAACCCTTAGGGTTCCCATGTAAATCTGTCATTTTTGCTTTGCAAAAAAATGAAAAAAGGGGGGCAATATAGATTAATTATTAAGTTGGTTGATGTAGCAGAAAATGTGAGTTGGCTTATAAAACAGGCATCCTTACCCCCCTTTTTGATGCCATCCACTGTAGAGACTTGAAGAGGGAATCTTTACTTTCTTACCTGTACCTTAAAGGCCGACCATGTGACAAGTTCTGACAAGTAAGAAGTAAGCATAATTCTGCCATGGAATGCCAGGAGAGTTTTTCCTTTTTCTAAAAAACGAGCAGACATATTGTTGCCATCGTCCTCTTTCCCTGAATGTTGATGCGATGGGTGGGGTTATGGCAGCCACCCTGTGATGATGTTCAGCAGAAGTTGGAAGTGTCAATGCATGGGAAGGTGAGGGCAGCTCAGGAAGGCTGAATTAACCCAGGTGTCTGATGGCATCTGTGAGAAAGTGAATTTAAAGTGACAGCCACCTCTTGACAACTTACTATATGAAGACACATACTCTTGTTTGTTTTAGCCATTATTTCTTGGGACTTCTGTTAGTCACAGCTAAACATGTTTCCAACCAATACTGCTATCTGGGGGAGTCCCCTGGCATTTTATGTTTTAATTCTGAACCATGTTATAGGTTAATTCAGTACCTGGGTGCTGGGCAGAGATGAAGGCCTTCAGTTCTGTGATCCTTGGTGCACCTCCTGTGGGCAGAACGGCCTCCCTCCAGCCAGCCTGGGAAGGTTATGGTGCCACTGTAATTGATTACTTGTCCTTGCTTCACACTGCTCCCTTTATAACCCTTTGTAGAGAAGCTTACAGCTTTTATTAGGCTGCAGCAAAACACAGACTACCTTGATGAAGCTTCTCTAGCTGGATCCTGGACGTTGTGCATGTCTGTGCATGGGAGAGAGAAAGCTGCTTCCCTTAACCGCCGGCAAGCTGCACCGCAAGAAACTTCCTTAATGCCTCAAGCTTCTCAAACTCACAGGGCTGTGCCAAGCCCCCTCCCTGCTGTGCATCTGAAGATCCCAGTCCTGTGTTCTGCGGGTTGCCCCGGCTCCTGTTGAAGGACCCCTGCATCCTCACACTCACTGCAGAGCTGCTCAAGGTACCACCTGCACAGACTCTAGGCTCTTTCACTTTGTGCAAAGTGCATGCTTTTGTTGAAAATGTCTTATAATCCCCAGGTATGAATGGTGATACTGGCTCCCACAGAAGTCCATAGAAGCTACAGTGCTGTTTATTAGTTTCTATTTTCAGCAAATAGTTAGTGAGCTTGTGCTGCAGGTGCCCTGCACAACGGGAAGGAAACTGTAGCTCTCACCCTCATGGGACCGTGATGGGGGAGATGGACGCTAATCACAAATTCACATACATAAGTGTAGAACTGTTAACTAAAACAAATGCCACCAGAAGGGGGTTATGAGGGCCCATGAAAAGGGGGTATACTGGTTGTAAAAGTCAGGGACAGAATGGTCTCTGAGTAAGGGACACTGCAGCTGAGATCTTCATCAGAGTTCTCAGCTTCAGCGCTTTTGGCATTGGGCTGGATCATTTTCTGTCGTGGAGAAGTGGGTGGAGGGAAGGGGCTATCCTGTGAACTGTAGGGTGCTGAGCAGTCACTTACTCTTTGTTTTAACAACAAAAATGTCTCCAGAAGTTGTAAAACATCTCTTTTTTTAATTGTACTTTAAGTTCTGGGGTACATGTGCAGATCTTGCAGGATTGTTGCATAGGTGCACACATGGCAATGTGGTTTGCTGCCTCCATCCTATCACCTACATCAGGCATTTCTCCCAGTGTTATCCCTCCCCAACCTTCCCACCCCCAGAGTGCTTCCCCTAGCCCCCCACCTCCCAACAGACCCCAGTGTGTGATGTTCCCCTCCCTGTGCCCATGTGTTCTCATTGTTCAACACCCACCTACGAGTGAGAACATGTGGTGTTTGGTTTTCTGTTCCTGTGTCAGTTTGCTGAGAATGATGGTTTCCAGATTCATCTATATCCCTACAAAGGACATGAACTCATCCTTTTCTATGGCTGCATAGTATTCCATGGTGTATATGTGCCACATTTTCTCTGTCCAGTCTATCATTGATGGGCATTTGTTGGTTCCAGGTCTTCGCAATTGTAAACAGAGCCGCGATGAACATACATGTGCATGTGTCTTAATAATAGAACAATTTATAATCCTTTGGGTATATACCCAGTAATGGGGCTGCTGGGACAAATGGAATTTCTATTTCTAGTTCCTTGAGGAATGGCCACACTGTCTTCCACAATGGTTGAACTAATTTACACTCCCACCAACAGTGTAAAAGTGTTCCTATTTCTCCACATCCTCTCCAGCATCTGTTGTCTCTAGATTTTTTAATGATCACCATTCTAACTGGTGTGAGCTTGTATCGCAATGTGGTTTTGATTTGCATTTCTCTCTCTTTTTTTTTTTGTTTGTAGAAAGTGATTTATTTAAAGAGAGAGAGAAACAGGAGAAGGAGAGAGAAAGAAACAGCTAACTCTCACACTGAGTGAAAGAATCCAGAAAGATGGAATCCAGGAGAGGAAAGCAGCTTCCACACTGAGTGGAAGGGAATAGAGAGAGATGGAGTTTAAGAGGGGAAAACAGGCTTCCACAAGAGAGTGTAGAAGGGGACTCCAGAGGGGAAATCCAGGA
>CAUYLG010059814.1:0-16688 GCA_963573385.1 Cacajao melanocephalus
GAAGTTAAAAATTGTTTTGCTTATCTTATTTATTTTCCCCTGGTGCCAAGCATATGTCAAGCACATAGTGGATGTCAGAAAAATGAAATGGGGAAGGAGGAGCATGAAGGAGAAGGAAGGAATGAGGGAAGGAAGGAAGGAATGAGGGAAGGAAGGAAGGAATGAGGGAAGGAAGGAAGGAATGAGGGAGAGAAGGAAGGAATGAGGGAAGGAAGGAAGGAATGAGGGAAGGAAGGAAGGAGGGAAGGAAGAAAGAAGAGAGGGAGGAAGGAGGGAGGGAGGAAGGAGAGAGGGAGGAAGGAGAGAGGGAGGAAGGTGGGAGGGAGGGAGGAAAGGAGGGAGGGAGGGAGGAAAGGGAGGGCAAAAAAGAAGGGAGGAAGGGAAGGGCAAAGAAAGAAAAGAAATATCATCTGTTGTCTATGCTTGTTATTAGCCATTTTTCATAGATTTCCCATTAATTCTCTCTGATCATGGTAAAATTTACCACCACAACTCAAAGATGTTTTGTTGGTGGATACCTAAATGAATTAGGGCCAACATCAGCATAATATAATAATTTCCTCTCTTTGTATTGCTAGTGAAAAATCTAAGTCTGGTAGAGCACAGTGGTAAAATATGATACCCACCATCATTCAACCTGGAAAAAAATATTTCAAGAAGCAAAAATAAGATTAACAAAACCTGAAAATTTGTTTTCCAGAGAACATCATGGGTAGCAGAATATTTGCAATCCTGAAGGGAGTGTAATTTATAAAGAAACAGGTAGGTGCCATCAAAATATTACATTCAGAATAAATCACTGCTCTGGTTCCATTCCAAACCTCTAGCTGGGCCACCCAGTTTCACGATAATGGATTATTAATTACAATGATCTCTGCATATTAATTGACACTATGGGATATTTCCATTACAAATGGCTTGTTTGTAAAAACCTGCAGCATTTCATTTTAACTGTGTGGCTATATTCAGCAAGAAAGAGAATTTTCCTGATCTTAGATGATGTGGTCTACGGATAAAGAATAAAGATAAACATCTGCTCAAGGAAGACAGAATTGAAGAGATACTACAAAACTCTTAACAATGCAGGAATATCAAGGAGTAACCATCATTGCAATATGTTCCAATGATGCTGTCATGTTCTATTAGAAGCCACAGACCAACATTTCCTCCATGTGTGTGTCCTACCCAGTGTGGATGTGATGGATAATTACATATGTCAACTTGACTGGGCTCAGAGTGCCCAGATAGCTGGTAAACACTTTTTCTAGGTGTTTCTCTAAGAATGTTCCAGGAGAGATTAGAAGTCAAATCAGTAGACTGAAGAAAGACGATACCCTCAGCTATGTAGGTGGGTATAATTCAATTCATTGAGGGACTGAATGGAAAAAAAAAAGGAGAAGCAAGACAAATTCACTCTTCTTGAGCTAGGACATCCATCTTCTCTTGCCCTTGGACTCGGAGCTCTTGGTTGTCAGGTTCTCAGATTCTAGGACTTTATACCAGCAGCCGTGCCTGGTTCTCAGGCCTTCAGACACAGACTAAAGTACACCACCAGCTTCCTGGGTCTCCAGCTTGCAGGTGGCAGGTCATGGGACTTCTCAGCTAATTCCTATAATAAATCTCCATTCTCTCTCTCTCTCTCTCTCTCTCTTTCTCTCTCTTCCTCTCTCTCTATATATCATCTATCTATCATTTATGTATCTATTCATCTATCATCAATGTATCATCTAGCTAACTAGTTCTTTTATCTATCTATCTATCTACCTGTCTATCTGTGTATCCTTCCAACATTTTGATTCTGTTTCTCTGGGGAACCCTGATTAACAGAAAAAAACATAAGTTTAACCTGTGGGCTTTCTACACTCAACAAGCTTATCATTGAGTTGAGTAGAGGAAAAAATGAATACCAAAGTAAAGCTTAAAACTTTCCAGTAAAATAAAGAACACTGCCTCGCTGGTAAATGATGCCTATGATTTAAAAGGCATATTTACCACTTTTTCATATTTTTAAATATTTAATTTATTTAATTCCCTTTGCAGTGTCTACCCCCTCACTCCAAGACAGTGTACTCTGAAAATGCCAGATTGACATGGCATCCAAGCACCATTTAATCTAACTATCTTTCTTTAGAATTTTGTTTAGCATGATTTTTCAAAAACTAATTTGAATACTGGGTATTGTATATTTCTGGTAGTTTTGAATGAGAGAAAGTGGTTTCTTGGTGGAATTATAATAAGAGGGCTTCTACAAAATATTTCAGGATTTCATGGATTTGTGGTACTGAGGCCATTTTCCTGGAGAACTTTAGGAGTCAGGAAATAGTGCCTTGTAAGAAATAGATCATTTATTTTCAAGGTTTGAGCTCTACCAGTGCTGGAGGACATGACAAAATTTGAGGGCTACGAGTGTCATCAGAAGAGATGTTTTTCTGGTGTCTGATCTTTGTTTGAATGTTATGGAGGACTCATATTCTTTGGCTTCGTTGCCATATTGATCTAGCATTTTTAGTGTACATTATTATGGAGTGAAGGCAATGGATATTGCCAATGACATATTTTAGATAAATTCCAAGTTTTATGGTTTTTATACAGAACAGTGGCCCTCAAAAGGGATAGTTCTACCCACTGAGGGACATTTGGCAATATCTGAAGACACGTCTGGTTGTTACAACTGAGGAGTTGGAACTGACACCTACAGGTATGAGGCCAGGGACACTGCTCAACCTCCTACCATGTACTCTCAACCTGTGGGGCACTTCAGAGCCCCCACAGCAGAGAATGGTCTAGAGTCCAGAGTCCAGGGGTGTCCAAGGGAGGGAACATAGTCATGGGCTTTTAGTTTCTGTTTCTGGCTAAGCCAGTAAAGCCCCTTCCTCATCTCTCTTTTCCGCTTATCACTAGAGACAGAAACTAAAATCCATGGCTTTAGGCTGCTAAAAGCCTAAAACAAAACAGAATAGAACAACAACCAAACAAAGTGCTTTGGAAAAGCTTGGCCTAGACCAAAGTAACAACCATGCCAAGGTTAAGAAACCCTGAAATAGAATTGACATTCCCATTGGAGAAGGGTAATTTCTCTTTTTTGTTACTATATTTCAGTATCATTCTGGTTAGGTTTACTTTTAGGGGCTCAGCTCTCTGTGGGGTGCTATTTCTTCATTTGTAAAATGAGAATAATTTCATTTCTGTTAGAGACTGTAACTGCATTAATAACTAAGGATTCTGTGCATGGGGCAAGTTCCTGATGTATAATTACTGTGTTTGAAATGGTAGCTATATATTACAATATGTCATAGCAATTGGCAGTGAAGCCCTTTTATGCATCTAAATCTGTTTCTTTCCTTATAGCATAAAAATAAGCCTCTTTAAGCATAGTTTGAGATCCAAATGAGATCAGGTACAAAATTACTGTCTTAGAATGGGTGAAAGAAGACAGAGGACATCTGTTGGCCATCAGTTATTTTGAAAAGATTGGCATCATTATAAATAAAATGAAAATAAATTGTAGCATTATAATATATTATTAATTCTTTAAAATAAAATATATCAATTTAATATTTATTAACAGAGAAAAGATACCTCTGTTGCCTACATAAACAATTCCTCATGGTCACAGAATTGTTTTGTAAAATTTAATCGACATTTTTGATGTGGAGAGGAGCAGAAAGGTATCACCTTGGGGCATGTTTTTCTTATTTAAAACTTGTGTTCTCTCCTGAGTTTGATAAATAAAAGTCTGGGAGTGGGCAAGCATTGTATGGACTGAGCTGATTCAGTTTCCAAGAAGCCCACATTTCAGCCAGAGCACATGCAACACTCACCACAGTGGCAGCTAGAATAGAGATAGGTGGGGCCATCAATCATGAATGAATGTATGTATTGGGCATACTGGCTAAAAGCAAAATTCTGTTATGTGCCTGTCTACCCAACGACCTCCTGAGTTGCAATGACCAACTGCTAGCCTGAGCTCCAAATGCAGCAAGACTATCAATCCTTGGTGCTAGAATTCCTTTATTGGGTATTTAGTTTTCTATACAATGAAGACATGAAGCAAAAATTGTAGAAGGAGGTCATTGAGTATCTGTCAGATGTTCTAGCTTCAATTCTATTACTTAGTTCCCTGACTCATGTATTCTGGCTAAAAGAAGAACAGCCTCATTTATTGAGCTGGTTTGAAGAATATTCTTAATTTTACAGGCAGCATTTTATATTGAAAGCATTTCTTTAACTGGAGGTACAAATGAACTATATTAGGTCATTTCACTATTCTATAAGGCCAGCTGTTTCTGGATATTGGGTATCACATGACAAGATCAGTGATTCTCATCTGCAATAACCCATTATCTAACATGGGTTCCTTGGTTAGAAGCAATGTTGTACAAGATACTATGACCATTTATAAGGCTTCCAGTAAGTCCCCAGATGATGGCTTTAGAAAAGCCAAAAAAAAAAAAAAAAAAAGAATCGCACATTATAGTAGCAAGAATGAATTCTGTCAGTGAGGCATATACATCCATTACCTAATCTGAACTCTACAAAGTCTCCCAACGAGGACCCTGAGTGCTGACTGTGAACAGTGTGGACCCAAGTGAATCTGAATGTTAGCTGCATTCTCCACATATGATCCCAATTACTATACAATGAGATTATGACCACACAGCAATCCTCCCCAAGAAGACTGTCTGACGCTTTGGACTTAATGTAATATAAACCCAGTATTGTCTTATTTAGTTTAAATATAAACTCTTCCATGTGCATCCCAAAGAATCAGATTTTTCAATGCCTCCTGAGTTCATTTTTGCAGAAGAATATTAATATTTTGTCCTACATTCAGTTCAATTGCTACTTTTCCTTCAATGGGAGCATCAGCAACATCAGCTGCAGGGGGGTGGCAGATTCTCACCAATTTTGCTTTCAACTAATATTTTTGAAACAACAGAAATAAACTCTTGAGAATAAATCAGTTGCTAGGTTCTTGGGCAATTCAAGCTGGGAAGTCCCAAGAAAATAATACCAAGTGTGGTAAAAAAAGGATTAAAAAATGGCTCCTAAGATTCCTGCCTCCTGGCATACACACACATCCTCTAATCAAACACTAATGTAGGTGCTGCAGTGAAGGTATTTTGCAGATGTAATTAAAATCAATTAATTTAAAGATAGAGACACTATGCAGTTGAGCCATAAGCATTTGAAAGCAATTTTCTCTGGCTAACAGCAAAATAGGAAGTTGGAGATGTGAAGTATGACCAGGATTTAATGTGTTGTTATTGGCTTAGAGATTGAGGAGACTATCTTAAAAAGACTGCAGACAGCCAGCCAGCAAAAACACAGAGAACCCAGTCCTACAACTACAAGGAACTGAGATTTTCCAATAACAAGTTTGAGCTTGGAGGTGTGTATTTTCCCAAAGCTTCTGGGTAAAAATTCAGCCTAGTCAACACCTTGATTTCAGCTTTGTGAGACCATGAGCAGACAATCCATCCACACCATGCTGGTGTTCTGACCTGCAAAATCATGAGCTAATGAATGAATGTTTTCAGCAGCTGTGCCTGTGGTCATTGGTTACATAGCATAGAAAACTGATATACATTTGATGTGACTCTCACTTATATACCTCAATAAATATTTTGCAGATGCTACTACCTTTGCTCAGAAATTGCTCATTAAGTAAAAAGAGCAAAAATATCATCAAAAAAATCCAGGAAAGTAGATCTCAATTGAAAGTCCAAATTCATGAAACCTATGTCAGCAGTTGACTGTGCCAATTCTATTGGTAGGAATTGGCTGTTGTTGGTACCACTGCAAGCAAAAAATTACTTACTTCCATAGAAATGCATTAAAATTTCTCGTTTTGCCTTGAGTTCACTCTGATAATCACAGTGGATGCAGCTAAACAAACTGGAGAAAACTTCGTTAGTGATTATTAAGCATTTCGAGGGAAAGTTCCCATGATACACACAATGTTCAGCAGACAGAAGCTGAGTTCCAATAGCGAGTATGTCTATAAATCAAAAAAAAAAATCCCATGAGTTGGTGGAGTGGTAATAGAGAAACCACTGTGAATTACTGTTTAACGGGAATATTGAATCCTTAAATGAACTGTACACTCTCATTTTTAATGGGAGCAAGCACTAGCCAGGCATAATAAAAATAATTGAAATGAGGGTTTAGATCCATTAATCTACTGAAAAGTGCCTTAAAAAATAAGTGAGGCAGAAAAACAGCCAAATGTGGGTGACAACTTCCCGATAGATGTCATTTGTGCCTAATGGTCTCTGTGGCCGTCAATAAAAGAATGGTATAGATGATGGCAAGTAAAAGTTTAAGACAAATTCTTCCCTAGAAAAATGTGCCTCCCCACTGGTTCATTGGAAAATAACAATGAATCATTATATCCACAAAATAAGTATAATTAATGAAGTTGGAAGAGTCCAATTGAATGAACAAAACTCATTTTTTCACCTCTCTCTCTCTCCTGTCATGTATGTTATGTGAGATAATGTCTGAATCACTCTTGCAAGGAACATTAGTCATTGCCACAGATTTTATCTGAGTCCTTTTCCTGAGGTCTGACATTACTGTCAAAAAATACCTGGGACTGGGCAATTTATTTAAAAACAAAAAAGGTTTGATTGGCTTATGGTTCCACAGACTGTACAGGAAGCATGGCTGAGAGGGCCTCAGGAATCTTACAATCATGGTGGAAGATGAAGGGGACACAGGCACCTCTTTCATGGCTAGAAAAGAAGGAAAAAGAAAAGGAGGAGGTGCCACACAATTTTAAACAAGATGTTGTGAGAACTCTTCCACTATCATGAGACCAGCAAGGGGTAAATCCACCTTCATGATCTAATCACCTACCACCAGGCCTCCAGGCCCTTCCTCCAACATTGGGGATTACAATTTGACATGAGATTTGGGGTGGGATACAGAGCCAAATCATATCCCACCATATTTAGAGGTTTAACAAACTGCCAGGAAAAGGCACAAGGAATTTGCCTTCATATAAGATGCAGGTGGGTAAGGTGAAAAGCAGGACGGCATGCGTTTTTTCATGTTTCGGGAGCTGAATTTGGCAACTAGAAGCTCATGTTGGACCACTGGCGAGGGTCACTGTGTTCTGGAATGACCCACAGTCCACAACCTTTGATCTCCTGTTTACATCAGCATGATACATAATAAGCTGTTGATATTGGGAAGGTGATGGCATTTACATGACAAAATGATTACTTAATGCAGCTATGCTATCATCACTGTGCAGAGATGTATGTAAATATTGAGTTATGCTTTTTGTGATTATTCCTTAAAAGCATACATTTAGGCCACCCTATGACAGTTCTCAGGAAATAAATTGTCACCAGAACTATTTTGTAAACCATAATTCAGGCTCCAATCCCCTCACATAGCTTCAAGAAAATAAATCTCAATCTGTGAGAAAAGACTCGCCTAGTGGAGAGACAACAGGTCTCAAGTTCCCCAAAGCCTACCCAAGATAGGTTGGACTTACCAAGAAGAGAATGAAATTAGAGAATCACACCTATAGGAACAATCACATTGCTCTTTATTTTGTAAATTAGACGCAAATTTTGATTTCTCAGAACACACTAGCGTGTTTGAGAATTTCTGAAAGGAGAAAACATTCTTTCTTTCATTCCCTCAATTATTCATGAGTTTCTTCTTCAGAGAATGCCTAGAAATGATTGGGCCACCTCCTGAGCACTGGTGGCATTATTTAATCGAATTATAAATCCTCACTGAGGGTTTTTTATGTGCCAAGAACTCTATATAGATGAGTTATATAAATTCCTGTACAGAAGACAGAACACAAACCCACTATATTATTATATAATATAACATATATACATATATTATCATGCAATATACTTTACAATATACCATGCATAATAATGTAAAGTATTCAAAGTTAGGGTATCAGTCTGTTTCAGCTGCTATAACAAAATACCTTAGACAAAATACCTTATCTATAAATAATAGAAATTTATTTCCCAGAGTTCCAGGGGTTTTGAAGTCCAGCTCCAGGTGCAAGCAGATTCAGTGTCTGATGAGATCTCACTCTCTGCTTCCAAGATGGTGCCTTCTTTCTGTATTCTCACATCCAAGAAGAGAGGAACACTGTGTTCTTAAATGGAAGAAGGGCAGAAAGGGCCAAGGAGGCTCCCTCAAGCCCTTTTATAAGGGCACTAATCCCATTTGTAAAGGCAGAGCCTTCATGACCTCATCACCTCTAAAGGCCCCACCTCTTAATACAATTGCATTGTGGATTAACTTTCAACATGAATTTTGGAGGACACAAAAACACTCAAACCATAGTAGCTGAAAAAGTTGAGTTCCAGCTTTCAAGAAACTCACCATCTAAAAGGAGTAGATGACACACAGGTCAAAGATTAGTCTAAAATGGATAAAGGATAAAATATTTGTGTGCAGCAGTTATAATGGGAGCCCCTAAACTTCTCCATCAACTTAAAATTTTTCTTGGAAGGAGTCATTTTATTGGTGAAAATGTGGGAAAAGGCATTCAAAGTAGTGAAGACCCAGGCAAAGTTAAGTATGACCTGTTGGAGAAAACACAAGAATTTTAATTCTTGAAGCAAAATGAGTAATGGAAACATGTCCGCAGGTGAAGTCAGAAAGTAAGCTGAAAGTTTTGGTGGCAAGACTAAGGAATTTGACCCTCACTCTAACATTCACAGAAGCCACTGTAGGGTTCCTAGCAAAAAGAGTGACCAGCTTATCTTGGCTTCCCTGGGACTCTCTAGTTTTAGAACTGAATGCCCACACCCTCAGAACACCTTAGACTTGAGCAACTGAAGATGACTGGTCACAGTAGGCATAAGAAGATGGTATCTCTCAATCTCAGAAATGCATTCTAATGACAACTGAGAATAGAACTGGGTTCCAGCTCTGGGATTCTATAGTAGCAATTATGGCAATGTAATGTTTGCATAGATATAAGTCAATGGGGGTGGAAACATAAAGAATGGAATGAAGTCAAGAGAGATCAGGACAAAGCCAACAGACGTTGGAGGCTAAATCAGATATTTTGAGAGGTGAGAGGAAAAGAGAAACGATAATTATGGCTCTCTGTTTCTGGTTTGAGGGAAATGATGGACATTTACTGCGTGTGCCTAGATAAAGATTACAGGCATATACCTCTGCTGTTTCCCAGAAAACAGCATTAAAGGCAGTGGATGTGTATATACTAATCTATTATTAGGGGTTCAAACCCAGAGATAGGAGTAAGGAGCAAGAAGAGTGAGACAAAAAATGTAGGAGAGTCTATGCATTGATGGCCCTGGGTGCTGCTAGTTGGCCAGCCTGCAGGAAAATGCCACTGAGATGCATACAACATGCCTTGGCACCGCACCTTTGGAATGGAAGAAAGCAGCAATAAACTATTGACTTGCTTCTCCTATTGGTTAAAATTTTGCTCCGTAAGGCATTAACTTCTTGGACTTCCTGGTAGCACTTACCTAGACAAGGGCAGTACACCATGTCCTCTGTGTGGTCACTTGGCATAGTGTCCTTCAACATCAGAACAGCAATAAACTTCCAAGCACAAATGACTCCTATTGACCAGAAAAGACAACAAACAACAATTACAATGCATGTCAATACATGCTTATCATTCACTGGACCATTAATTTATTTCACCAATGACCAGGAGATTGGTTACAGTAATTGATGAGCTGTTTTTCAGTGCTGGGTTCTCTGCTGATTATAGATGTTCAATTAATCAACATCAATACTGTGTATGGGAATCTGCTTTGCAAGAATTTTCTCTGGTCCATGGACCAGGGCTCTGCAACTTTTTAAGGATAAAGCTCCCAGTGCATCCTCCAAGGTAGGACAGGTGTAGAAGGAGAAAAAGTAGGTGAATCTTTCACAGGTTTTGTTGTGTTATTGTGGACAGCAGGAGAAGCAAATCATAACTTAGGGATCCTTTCTTAAACTTGGGAAAACACTTGAGAAAGACACTTTTGCATTCAGGGTTAAATGGCATCCTTAAATCCAAATCATGTTCAAGTGTAAATTACCTACATCCATCATGGTCATTGTAGCAATCAGTCAAAACCAACTCTAGCTAATTTAAGCTAAAAGGAATAGATGAAATAATAAAGAACAGGGTTTCTGAACCTCAATACTATTGATATTTAGGCTATACAATTCTTTATCGTTAAGAGGCTGTTCTATGCATTATAGGATATTTATCCAGATGAGGAAAGTAGAACACTTTTTCTTCCTACCCAGCCAGTTGAGACAAACAAAAATGTCTTCAGATATTGTCAAATGTCCCGTCAAGAGAAAAACCACCCCAGTTGAGAAATACTGATAGCTCAAAATATTGCCATGAAAAGGGAGAGGAATAAAGATCAATAAATAGCTGAGCCACATCCAAAATCGGTTCTAGAGCCATCTGGTTAGTACAGTAATCCAGATACCAAGATTTATTGCCAAATACCATGGACTACAGCATTGTTCATGCCCCCACAGTCTTACCATTGCCCTACTCTCACCCTGTCTCTGCATCTGTGGCTACCTCTGGTCACCTCCACAATGATCTGTCAAGATTCTCTACCATCCCTTAATGTTAGAGTCATCCTGTCATGGAACAAAATATTGTTGAGTGGATGGTAGCAGAATGCTTAAAGGGTAGAGAGTTAGGGCATTTAATTTAATGTCTATAAGGTATGTGAGTGTGTGTGTGTGAGTGTGTGTGTGTGTGTGTGATGTGTTTGACATAGGAAGATGGGTGAAGAAGCAAGAATGACTAAGGTGAAGATAACACTAAGGGAAAAAAGTCTGGAAACCTACTTGAATAACTTTGTATCTTAGAGCTATAAAATCTGACAATTTTAAGTTCAGAAGGCTCCAGTATGACTTCAGACGCAGGAATAATGTCTCCTGACAGATACTTATTGGTGGACATTCATGCATGATGCAAAGATCTGTACATTTTGTGATATTCCCACACATGTTCATACACGTCTGTACTCCAGATATCCAGGTCTCTGTCAAGCATAAGTCCCCAATGCATCCTTCAATCTCTTTTCTTCCATGCTTTTCATGAGTCAGCCAGGTTAGTCTCAATTACGCATGAGCCCATATATATTCCAACCTCAGAACTTCTCTCTGCACTAGGTGGATGGTCAGGTGATCTACCTAAAGGCTTTCCAACTGGGAGAATCTGTTTTTCTCCGCTGGTTTTTTAAAGCCACTCTTAGGTAAGGATGTAGTGCAGCTATTGCACATTCTTACTTCCCCCCAAAATCATCCATCCAAAAAATGAGCTTGGGCTTCTTCCTCTTTTCCAGTTGGTCATAAAGTACTCCTATCCCAAACAGCCATTTGCTGTGAGTGGAGGAATAAGCATTTATGCATTATTCAGGGAAAGTCACATGAGGGTCTGAGCTACCTTCTCATGCAGCTTATGGCATAGGGGTACCACTTCCAACTCCAAGTGGATTGTGGCTGAATCAATCTGACTTTGGGTATCAGTGTGTCTGACAGGCCCCAGCTCTTGTTGAGTGGTCTGAACTCATGGTCACTTGACACTCCACAGTGAAATGCCTGGTATCTACCAGAATGCATTGCCACCTCAGGAGGTGAACCCTAAATTGCGTGCTGGACTTAATTGTGTCACACACCAAATTTATATGTTGAAGTTTCCTAACACCCAGAACTTCAGAATGTGACTGTATTTGGAGATGGGGTCTTTAAAGAGGTGATGAAGGTAAAATAAGGTCACATGGGTGTACCCTAATCCAATGTGAGTAGTGTTTTCTTACAAGACAAGGGGATTAGGACACAGACACACACATGTGACCACAGGAGGACACAAGGAGAAGACATCTGCCTTACAAGGAAAGGACAGAAGCCTTAGGAGGAATCAACCCCACTGACACCTTGGTCTTGGACTTCTGGTCTCCAGGACTATGAGAAAATAAGTGTGTGTTCTTTAAGCCACCCGTTCTGCTGGTCTCCATTAAGGAAGCTTGAGAAAACTAATTCAAATAATGCATATCTCTCCTGTGAATGGTGAGGCCTTGCTCAACAACCCTAGACACCTGTATTGTGCCTCTCCCAACGTGTCTTGCCATAGACTCTACATGGCATCCTTTCCCTCCACCGACACCTCCAACACCATAGGCCTTGCCAGATTATTTTACCTAAGCAACAGGGTTTTTTTTTCATCAAACACTGGACAATTTCAGAGCTCTTTTCTGCTGTGAGTCCCCACAAACTGGCCACCTTCTTTGTCACCCAGCACATGGGCCAAAGCATAAGATTACAGCCTCTGTTTCTGTGTTATTTCCAAAACCCAAAAAGGACCATCAGATTTTGTGCTGCCTTTTACATGGTGAGATATTCAAGAAGCCACAATTTGTTTTCTACCTCAGATAGGACACCTGAAAGCCTAAAATATTTTTCCTGATATGGCAGACCCCTGAATCCTTGCACACTCCATGAAATATATTTTACCAAGGTTCCCAGTATGCTGACCATCTCTTGCACATCCTGCCTGATCAATCTGCTGTCATCAATATAACAATTTGACGTGATTTTCTGATGGTCCGATTTCTTTTGTCTTTTTAATGGTAGGGTGTCTTCCCAAGGACCCCAGTATCTCTTCAACTATTAGGTTCCAGTCCTGAAAACAAACTCAGTCCTGGAAACAAAGAAGGGCCTGTAGCTACCATGGAAAAGACTGCCTGTTCTCAGCGTCCCTCTTTTCTATCATAATTTGTTTTACTGGCACATGCAGAAAGCTTCCTCTGTTAGATGTCCACACCGTTTGCTCCATACACATCTCCATGCCTCTCTGATCTTCACAATGTGTGGCCTGAAGATCAAAAGGAGAGGCAGGGACACAGACTGAGGGGGCACCTGTTGCCTTGTGGGGAAGCAACCTCTACCTTGTCTTCTATCACAGAGGTACCTCCGTTCTTACCGGTGAAATTGGTTCCTTGCTCAGACTCAGAAATTTCAGGCAAGTCTGGGCAGGCAATTCACCTAAATGTCTCTATTCCATGTGCCAGGGTCGCAAGTCTTCAAAACCAATGTCCTGACCTTGGTCTTAGAGATGGGCTTTGATTGGGGCATTTAACTTTCTTTGAAGTTCAGCCGGTTTTACTTTTGGATCCTTGAGGTGGTCTTGGCTCTTCCGCCTTCTCCTAGTGAAAAGAAAAACTTATTTGCTTGCCACCAAAGAGCCTCTCTTGTTTCATAGCATCCCTCAACTGACACTATGACATTGCTGCTCATTGAGATATGTGTGACCAACTCACTACAGGCAGATAAAAATGTCCACAGGGTCTCTATGATTTCAGGTCCTATCATCTACTTTGTTATCAGCAAGCGAGGTGTTATTACTGCTTCTCCTCCTCTGAGCCCTGGCCCAAGAGAACACCACCTCTGAACCGTTGAGTGATGTCAGGGTCCTCTCACTAGCTCTTTGTCATGACCTTCATGCATCCTTGCCGTGATGCATTTTGTTTTCCTTGCCGTGGAACAGAAACATCAGGTAGCTCTTCCATTCCAGCACATCCACTTCTCTGAGATTTTGTTCCCATCTGCTACCATCTGCCACAGCAATGCTGACATTTCTGCTCCACTCAGTGTAGACCATAGTTTTTTCCATCCATCTAATGACCATCCTAGTGGAAGGTCACATCATCTGCTTGGGCACTGTCCAAGGTGTTAAATTCTGGATCTCAGAACACTCTGATATCAACAAACTGTTCCTTAAGGCTATATTTCAGCCCAAGAATCAAGCCCTGGAGATATCCACTCTCTGGTGTATATGTCTCTTGTTGGATATCACACACTGACTTGGTGATACAGCTCCTTCTAGGTAGACCCTCCCCTCCCCTATCAGACTGGTATGAGGAGACCCTCATCCCAGCTGGTATGAGGAGACTAAATTCTAGTTATTCCAAAAACTAGAGGACCACATGCATGATGAAGGCTGCATGTGGTCTTCTGGTCTTCATGATGCATGGCCTGAAGATCAAAAGGACAGCCGGAGACACAGCCTGAGGGGGCACCTGTGGCCTTGTGGGGAAGCAACCTCCACCTTGTCTTCTATCCAGAAGGACACCAGCTCTTACTGATGAAATTGGCTCCTTATGCAGGCTCAGAAATTTCAGGCAAGTCTGGGCAGGCAAAAGCATTGGGGTAATTTACCCAAATGTCTCTATCTCATGCGCCAGGGTCCCAAGTCTTCACAACTAATGCCCTGACCTTGGTCTTAGAGATGGGCTTTGATTGGGGCATTTAACTTCCTTTGAAGTTCAGCCAGTTTTACTGTTGGATCTTTGAGGTGGTCTTGGCTTTTCTGCCTCCTCTTAGTGAAAAGGAGAACTTTGTTTGCCACCAAAGAGCATCTCGTGTTTCATAAGTGGCTTCCAATTGACCGTTAATCTCTCAGCTGTCCCTTATTTTTCTGTAGTACATCATGGTACTTAATATTATTCATGCAGTGTCATTATGACTGTAGCTACCATTTTCTCCATGCCTCTCAAATACCAGATGAATCATGGCCTGCTCGTGCAGTCCCTTCCAATGTTACACCATCAAAAGTTGCCACCAGTGAGTGTTTTGTCAGAACTGAAACATCACTTTGCACCAGGGACTACCTCTGCCCCACCTATCATAGCAGTGAAATTCTCCTTCCCACCAGGTGGTGAAGAATCCACCCTCTGAGCACCGTCCCGTTGCTTTATTTAGACATCTGCAGGTATCAACTCTCACAGGTGGGCTTCTCTAAAAGTCAATGCTGAGACAGATTTGGGTGTGCAAGATATTTACTAAGGATCATTCATGTGAAAGAAAGCACGATTGGGCAGAGAGAGAAGTCGAATAGCACTGAATAGCATTGCAGATCCACCAAAATCTCTTCTGGCCTGACACTGAACTCTGAAGTGTGTAGTTATTAGAGTGCCTTGGGTTGAACCAAATCGGCGTGTTTCTTATATCCTGGATCCTGTCACCAAATGCAGCTATCCTGGGAAAAGCAGAACCTCAGAAAATGTAGGTCTCTGCAGCTGAAGTCAACCCTGAGCAGCAAGTCCTTCCACAAAGTTAAATTCAGGTGATGCATCTCCATTCTGCTATAGCAGATACTGTGGTTTATTCAGTAATAAAATCAATATACAGCCCCGTCCCCATTCATGGCCATTTCTTAAATAAATGAGTTAATGTAGGAGCAAACAAAATTATAAAATTTGTACAGGAGTGTTATTTTCACAGTGATAGTACTGTGAGAGCAATTGTTCTCCATTGTTTCTCTAAGATTTTATAGGTGGTTAACCTAAGTATTGTTATGTGGTTTAATTTGTTCCACTATCTAGTCTCATTGTGATTTATTAAACATGGTGAATGGAGTACAACCACATGCACCAAAGTATGTTAAAGTTTAACTCGGGGAAATGTCAGTTTAAAAAAACAATATTGCATTGTTAAGGCACTTTGCTTAACAAATACTCCTATCACTGAGGAATCACCCTTGTCATTTATCTTCTGTTTCACTGAAACAAAAATAGCATCATAAAGTGCTAATCCTTTTCGATGTCACATGCCCTTGAGTATCTGTTGTTCATTAAATTCCTTTAGTTGTTTGAATAACCCACTCACTCCTGAAATCTTTATTAATCACATGAGCAATGAAACTCATCATGCAAACAAATAAAATCTGTGCTCATCTTTCAAGTTTATTTTTCTTCCATGGAGGCTCATTAGAGTAGCCCCTAAAATACTTGAAATTTGGTTTCCTAATTTACGAAGGGTGCAATTGTCAATAATTTATATCCACTCTGGGTTTAGCCAGGAGCCTTGCAATAAGAAATCAGCAGGGCAGCTATTTGGTAGACAAAAACCTGCTCTCAGGAAATTGCCCTCATCCCGGGACATGAACAGACATTTCTCAAAAGAAGACAAGCAAGCGGCCAACGAATATATGAAAAATATTTGACATCACTAATCATCAAATAAATGCAAATTAAAACCACAGTGAGATACCATTGCATACCAGTATGTAGCTATTATTAAAATTTCAAAAAACAGCCAATGTTAGTATGGACACAGAGAAAAAGGAACATTTATATCCTGCTGCTAGGAATATAAATGCATACTACCTCTATGGAAAACAGTATGGAGAGTTCTCAAAAAGCTAAAATAGTAACTCCACTACCGGATAGTTCTCTAAAGGAAGGGAAATTAGTGTATCAAACAGATACCTGCACACCATGTTCATCGCAGCACTATTCACAGTGGCAAAGATATGGAATCAACCTAAGTGTCCATCAACAGTGGATAGGATATACAAAATGTGGTATACATCTACAACATGGAGTACTATGCAGTCATAAAAAAGGACAAAATCAGCCAGGCATGGTGGCTCACGCCTGTAATCCCAGCACTTTGGGAGGCCAAGGTGGGTGGATCAGGAGTTCAGGAGTTCCCTGGGCAACATGGTGAAACCCTGTCTCTACTAAAATATAAAAAATTAGCTGGGCATGGTGGCAGTTGTCTGTAATCCCAGCTACTCGGGAGGCTGAGGCAGGAGAATCGCTTGAACCCGGGAGACAGAGGTTGCAGTGAGCTGAGATTGTGCCACTGCACTCCAGACAGAGCGAGGCTCCATCTCCAAAAAAGATAAGAAAAGAACA
>CAUYLG010059816.1:0-14963 GCA_963573385.1 Cacajao melanocephalus
GTCTGCCTACATTAAGCACTATTTTGCCATCAGTGGGCTGGTACTGAGCAAAAATATTATATTCTCATGTAGCAAGTACAAAATTTCCTGTCACAATATTCTATAAATGCAAACGCCAAGGTTTACTTCTCTTTATTTCCCTCTTTAATGAAAATAAACCTTGTTCTTGGGCCCCTATTTCTGCTAATGACTAAGCCTAAGTCTTTTTTTTTTTTTTTCAGACAGACTCTCGCTCTGTGGCCAGGCGCCAGGCTGGAGTGCAGTGGTGTGAGCTCGGCTCACTGCAACCTCCACCTCCCAGGTTCAAGTGATTCTCCCGCCTCAGCCTCCCAAGTTGCAGGGATTACAGGCACCTGCCTCTGTGCCTGGCTAATTTTTGTATTTTAGTAGAGAGGGGTTTTCACCATGTTGGCCAGGCTGGTCTTGAACTCCTGACCTCAAGTGATCCGCCCACCTTGGCCTCCCAAAGTACTGGGATTATAGGCATGAGCAGCCGTGCCTGGCCAGCAAATACTGTTATAAAGTATCTGTACTATTCATGAAGGACCTGTACTACTCATGAAGCAGTATGGTGTTATTTGAAGGTGGACTTAGTTATTAAGTATATTGCAATGGTTTTTTTTTTGAGATGGAATCTAGCTCTGCCACCCAGGCTGGAGTGCATTGGCGCGATCTCAGCTTATCGAGATCGCCTTTCAGGCTCAAGCGATTCTCCTGCCTCAGCCTCCAGAGTAGCTGGGATTACAGGCACACACCACCACGCCCAGCTAATTTTTGTATTTTTAGTAGATGTGGAGTTTCACCATGTTGGCTAGGCTGGTCTGGAACTCTTGACCTCAGGTAATCCACTTGCCTCCACCTCCCAAAGTGTTGGGATTACAGGCGTGAGCCACTGCGCCCAGCCAAGCAGTTTTTCAAAGTAGTGAACAATTCACATGCTAAGAGAGAAGAGAAAATGGGTTATTGCTCTAAGCATAGATGACAACTCCTGGAAGATTGGGCTCAAGTTCTGGAGGGAAGATGATCCTACTTGGCATCACTGCATTTTCATACCTCTATGGCCAGCCAATCTCACCCACATAGGAGCGTGTACAGGCTTCTTCCTTAGCCTGCAGCAGTGGGAACTGATGGTGCTGTGATGGGTCCACAAGGAGACACGTGCCATGGAGTTGATGACAATGTTGATTATGGTGGGAAGGAGTGAGAGGCCATCTGATGAACTACTTTGGGTAGTCCAATGTGAGGGGTGCACTCCATGGAAAACTCTGCAACAGTTAGCATCGAGGGAATCTCTGGAGAAAACTGAGGCCCAGAGGAGGGATGTGGCTCTCTGAAGGTCTCTGAACCGCAGTCAGCGGCAGGGCCAGGACTTCACCTGTGTGCTTTGACGCCTGCTTTGATGTCCTTTCCTCTTCACCACAGCAGCCTCCTGTGCTTTATTTAATTTGGATTTTCACTTTTTGGAGTTTTCCACATAATGACTTCCTCCTAATTAATGCGCAGGGATCCTAAGAAGCCAGGATAGCACAGGAAAGAAACAGACTTTAGCTCCAGTTTATTAGACAGATATTATTATTAGAAAAAAGGACCAACTAAGACTCCATCATCTTTCCAAAGGGATAAGCTACTGGAAGGTGACTAACGCGGTAAGTGGAATGACTGTGTCAGCTTGACGGCTAAGCTTTTTGGTAGTGAAACATTTCTGTCTAGGCCAAAACAGGTAGTGAGATCTTCTATGTTGAAAATTAATTTTGTAAACAGGAAGAGAAATGTAGAAAACAGGATGAATGTGGCTGGTAAAGAACAGACGTGGGTGCTGGGCTGAAGAGTTATGTTCCCCATTTGCAGCGCTCAGAGGCTGCAGGTGGAGTTGACCTGAGTTGAAACAAAAGTACTCCCAAGTGTGCCTAAGTGTTTTTTCTGTTGTTGTTGTTGTTTGTTTTGAGATGGCATCTTGCTCTGTCACCCAGGCTGGAGTGCAGTGGCGTGATCTTGGCTCACAGCAACCTCCACCTCGCAGGTTCAAGCGATTCTTGTGCCTCAGCCTCACGAGTAGCTGGGAATACAGGCGCCCGCCACCACGCCCAGCTAATTTTTACATTTTTAGTAGAAACAGGGTTTCACCATGTTGGCCAGACTGGTCTTGAACTCCTGACCTCAAGTGATCTGCCTGCCTAGGCCTCCCAAAGTGCTGGGATTACAGCACGGTGTGAGCCACCGTGCCTGGGCCGAAGGTTGGGTTTTAAAGTCTTCAGAAGATATTCTTTATTAAGATTTTGTTTGTAATGGTGGTGCGTGCCTATAGTCCCACGTACTTGGGAGGCTGAGGCGGGAGAATTGCTTGAACCCAGGAGGGGAGGTTGCAGTGAGCCGAGATCGTGTCACTGCACTCCAACCTGGCGACAGAGCGAGACTCTGTCTCAAACAAACAAAAAACAACCCAACTCTCAAGAGAGTAAAGATAGGCCAGGCTCAGCGGCTCAGACCTGTAATCTCAGCACTCTTGGGAGGCCGAGGCAGGCAGATGGCTTGAGTTCTACCAAAAATACAAAAATTAGCCTGTAGTGGCATGTGTCTGTAGCCCCAGCTACTTTTGATCCTGGGAGGTTGAGGCCTCAGTGATCCGTGATCATGTTACCATTCTCCAGCCTGGACAACAGTGAGATCTTGTCTCAAAAAAAAAAAAAAAAAGAAAGAAAGAAAGTAGATAACCCATGGAATGGGAGAAAATATTTGCCAATCATATACCTGGTAAAGGATTTGTACCTAGAACATACAAAGAACTCTCAGAATTCAACAGCATAAAGACAAATAACATCTTCCAAATGGGCAAAACATCTCAATAGATGTTTCTCCAAAGAATAGATAAATGGCCAATAAGCACACAAAAAATATTCCACATAGTCATTATAGAAATGCAAATTAAAACCAGAGTAGAAACTATTTTATTTTTATTTTTAAATTTATTTTTATTTTTGCATGTGTGTGTTTTTGTTTTTGTTTTTTGTTTGTTTTTGAGACAGAGTCTCGGTCTGTCGCCAGGCTGGAGTGTGGTGTCCTGACCTCGGCTCACTGCAACCTCTGCCTCCCAAGTAGCTGGGACTACAGGCGTGTGCCACCACATCCTGCTAATTTTTTGTATTTTAGTAGAGACGGGGTTTCACCCTGTTGGCCAGGCTGGTCTCGATCTCCTGACCTTGTGATCTGCCCATCTTGGCCTTCCAAAGTGCTGGGATTACAGGCATGAGACACTGTGCCTGGCCTATTTTTGTTTTCGAGATGGAGTCTTGCTCTGTAGCCCAGGCTGGAGTGCAGTGATGCAATCTTGGTTCACTGCAACCTCTGCCTCCTGGGTTCAAGCAATTCTCTTGTCTCAGCCTTCCAAGTAGCTGGGAGTAGAGGCGCCTGCCACCATGCCCGGCTAGTTTTTTGTATTTTTAGTAGAGATGGGTTTTCACTATGTTGGCCAGGCTGGTCTTGAACTCCTGACCTCAAGCGATCTGCCCGCCTCAACCTCCTAAAGTGTTGGGATTGCAGGCGTAAGCCACTTTGCCCAGCTGAGAAACCACTTTATATCCAAAAGGATGGCTACAATCACAAAGACAGATAACAGGTGTTGGTGACGATGTGGCGAAAATGGAACTCTCACACCCTCCTAGTGGGAATGTAACATGGTGCAGCTACTTAGGAAAACAGTCTGGCAGTTCTTCAAAGAGTAAACACAGTTATCATATGACACAGCAATTCCACTCCTAGTTATATACGCAGGAGAAATGAAAACATATGACCATACACAAACTCATACCAAAATGTTTATAGCAGCATTATTCATAAACGCCAAAAGGTGGAAACAACCCAAATGTCTATTAGTGGTAAATGTGGTATATTCATAGATGGAATATTATTTGCCTAAAAAAGGAATACAGTACTTTTACATCACAAGCTGGATAAAACTTGAAAGCATTATGCTAAGTGAAAGTCAGTCCCACATATTGTATAATTTCATTTGTATTAAGTGACTGAAGAGACCAATCAGCAGAGATTTAAAGTAGCAGCTGCCAGGGCGGGGGCTGCGGTGATAATGGGAAGTCGGTGTTAATGCGTTTGAAGTTTTTGAGATGATAGAAATGTAAAAGTGATTCTGATAATGATTGTGCAACTCCAAATATACCAAAATCCTTTGTACACTTAAATGAGTGAATTGCATGGTATGTGAATTATACCTCAATAAAGCTATCATTAATAAAAGCAAAAACAAAACCTCAGCCCTGCCTAATCACCTTGCTATCCTGTACACCTGAGTTCTCAGCGTCACGTGCTAACTGTTCTCACAATTTTCTTTTACTTCTGGCTCTATCCTCATTCTCATCTCCCAAACCTCAATTTATATTCCATGAACTGGGAATTTAAAATCTAAATAGAAGGCTGGGCACGGTGGCTCACACCTGTAATCCTAGCTATTTGGGAGGCTGAGGCATGAGAATCACTTGAACCCGGGAGACGGAGCTTGCATTGAGCTGAGATCTCACCACTGCATTCCAGCCTGGGCAACAGAGCGAGACCCTGTCTCAAAAATAAATAAATAAATAAATAATAAATAAAATAAATTGAAATAGAGGCTGCATTAAGAATTAGCTTTGAATTATTTATAGGTGAAAGAAAATTGTAGGGTGTTATCTGAATTGCTTAAGGAAAATTTCAAACACTCTGAAATATTTTAGAACCTAATAACAATCATGTTTATGTGCTCCCATAGCAAAAGTATTTACTCCCAATCAGTATAAAACTTAACAATCCAGTAAACATTTCAAAATCATATTTAGCTAGTTGTACTTCCGACCTACATATTCCCAATTTAAAAACTCAAACCTTAATACTCAAATTTACCATTGTATTGGTGACATGCGACAAAGAACAAGTGACCTTTCTAAAGACTCACTGTCCAACAGTGGTAGCCATTGGCCACAAGTGGCCATTGAGTACTAAAAATACAGCTAGTCCAAATCAATATATATTCTAAGTGTAAAATACACACTGGCTTTTTAAGACAGTACAAAAAAAAACGTAAAATATTGAAACAATGTTTTGGATACGTTGCTTTATAGAAATTACATCATTAATTTTACTTGTTTCTTTTCATTTTCTTAATAAGGCTACTAGAAAATTTCAATTACATACATGGCTTATATTATATTTTATATTGGACAAAGCTGCTCCAGAGATCCATGTAGAGCTTTTGAGGGAACTGCAAATACGCATAAGGAGACAGAGGGTTTGAATAATGTCTCCCATCATGGTTTCCTGTTGTCATCTCTTTTTACATACTGGGTACTTTTCAGGAGTCTAGCACAGCTGGATAAGCCATAACAGAAAATCAACATAGTATACCCATAGGACAACACAGTAATATGGACTCTCTAGACATTCCTGCCTTTTGAAGCTGCTGCATTCATAAGAAGCTACAGCTAAGGAGTTTTTAATTACAACAATTATGACTTTTTGGGGGGTAGAGGATAAATTTCCTGTGGAGTTATAAGGCCACACAGTGCCTTAAGAATGGTTTGATGAAACTTTTGGACAAGGGTAGAAAAGAAAGAAAAGGCAGGGTGCAGTAACCCATGCCTGTAATCCCAGCACTTTGGGAGGCTGAGACGGGTGAATCACTTGAACCCAGGAGTTCGAGACCATCGTGGCCAACATGGAGAAATTCCTTCTCTACCAATAATACAAAAACACTAGTCAGGCATGGTGACACACGCTTGTGGTCCTAGCTACTAGGGAGGCTGAGGTGAGAGGATTGTTTGAACCCATGAGGTGAGTGTTGCAGTGAGCTAAGATCCCGCCACTGCACTCCAGCCTAGGTGGCATAGAGTGAGACTCCATCTCAAACAAACAAACAAACAAAAAAGAATTATTAGTGATCCTGGAGGAAGTCCAAAAATAAGAAGCATGGAAGCAAGCTTAAGGAAGGCTCTAAGTGATCTCAAGCGTAAAATCTTAGATCGTCAATATGAGCCTTAGATCTAATTACAACATAATCCCTTTTGCACATATTCATTGTTTGCCTGTAATCATCAGCATCTCCAGGTGTTGACAGATGCAGGAGGAAGATAAGAGGGGAGGGTCCCAGGAGAATCTTGGTCCAGCCTCAGCACTGGGAGAACAGGTTGGAGCCACGAAGTTTGCACTCCTTGCTCAGGGAAGGAGCCGGTGTGGCCTGGAATCAATCATCTGTGAGGAGGGCGCCTGTTAGCAGAAACCCCTCTCGCTTTGCTGAGTTTTCTTTTCTTTTTCCTTTTTTGCCCAATAAATTCCATTCCTCTCACCCTCAGTGTCTGCATGCCTAACTTTTCCTGGTCATGACACAAGAACCTGGATATAGCTAAACTAAGGAGCAGAAATTCTGCAACATTTGCAACTGTATTACATCTTTCTTTTTTGAGATAGAGTCTCACTATTGCCCAGGCTGGAGTGCAATGGTGTGATCTCGGATCTCTGCAACCTCCATCTCCTGGGTTCAAGCAATTCTCCTGCCTCAGCCTCCCAAGTAGCTGGGATTACAGGCATGCGCCACCATGCCTGGCTAAGTTTTGTATTTTCGATAGAGATGGGGTTTTACCATGTTGGTCAGGCTGCTCTCGAATTCCTGACCTCAGGTGATCCGCCTGCCTCGGCCTCCCAAAGTGTTGGGGTTACAGGCGTGAGCCACCACTCTTGGCCTGCAACAGTATCACATCTGATCAATATAGACTCTCCTTTGTATCTAGGGTGACTGATTTATTAACTGGGTCAGTGCTGTACACCAAAGAGCCACTAGTCACACATTTGGCTATTTGGCAATGAAACTGTGACTGAGGAGCTTAAGTAAAGTTTAAGCAGCCACATGGCTAGTGGCCGCTGTGTTGGCCAGTACAGGTCTGGAAACTGGCTGCTTTGTGTGTACCAGCAGCTCATGTATCCTCTGGGAGTTGGTTAGAAATGCAGTATTTCAGATTCTACCTGGACTTCCTGAAATACATCCTGCAGTTTAAGATCACCAGGTGACTCTTACGTACACTAAAGTTTGGAAAGCACTTACCTAGAGTAGGGGGTCTTATTGAATACATTGAAGCCCCTAAAATTGTATAAAAAGTTCGCATGAATTTGTAACACACACATATATGGATACACACTTTTCTGCTTTCCTTCTCCTGAAAGCAATGTCTATACTTCTCTCTCAGATTTTCCAAAGTGTTGATGATCCAAAACTAAGTTCTACCCTATGCAAAGTGGGAAAGCAGATTTCACTGAGCAAAGAAAGCCTTAAAGTTATCCTTTGCTGAGTAGGCAAATGCTTTCGAATTTATAAAGATGAGAAGCTCGGCCATACTCAGCTTTGTCGTTCTTCCAGTGTGGTTTTATTTCTTCATATGTCTGAAATAAAAAACTACCTGGTACACTCCAGATCTCCTTTGGTTTCAAAAAGGCACATGCACGTCAGTCATCAGTGCACATGGGTGGCTATAAAACATTTTTACGTATTCTATTTTGTGTTATACACACATTCTTAAGTGCAAATTGACCACAATATGCATTCCAGTTCAAATACCAGTTTGTGTTAATTCATGCAGCCTGGAGCAACTGGTGAAGTTTTAAGTATTGATGTACTATTGCAGCTGTTACCAATTTCTTTGTTGATTTAAAACTGGTATAATGGCTGTCTAGTTATTACCTACCACATGAAACCATGAAGATTCAGGAATCAATCAGGATTTCTTTTTATTAGTATAATAGCAGTCTGGTTATTATCTACAACACGAAACCATGAAGAAAAACATTTTAAAGAACATCTTGGTTATTTAGCTTCCTTTCCCATTATAGAATAGTGTTGGTTTTACATTATAATAAAAATAATGATCCTTTATTATTTCTTTTAGGCAAAAATTTAGGAAGCAATGATACTTTTATGTGGAGGATGAGGTTGCTTTCAGGCTTTATAAATTTGCCTAAGAGAAACTTCCTCCATTTGTGAACAACAAAAAATGAACTGAATTCTATGCTAATTATTTATTTCAGGTTAAGTCCCTAGAGTTAGGTGGTGTGTCCCTGAGTCTGAAAACAGCTTGAAGAATCCACCTTGAATCATTATTTATCCACTGGTGTTTATGAAGAAACATGTACAAACTGGTATTAGCTAACAGAGCCAGAAAAATTAACTTATCATATGGAGCCATAAGTGTTTCCCAGATGAAGAAAATACAAGTTTAGCCTCACTTCTGTTTTGGAATGCAAATTTATACTGGTTGAGCATCCCAAATCTGGAAATCCAAAATCCAAAACTTGCCCATTGGAGCATTTTGGATTTTTGGATTTCAACCAATAAGTTGAAGTACAAATAAAAAAAAATCCAAAATCCAAAACACTTCCAATCCCAAGCATTTTGGATAAGGGATACTCAACCTGTAAATGCAGAAGTGCTGAATGCAATTGCCAACAGAAGACTTAAGTCCCTTTATAATTTTCAGTCAGATGAAGGAGAGGAACTGGCTATTACTGGAAGGTACAGACAGGACTATTATACACTTAATACATGTTTAGCTTTTGTAAGTCTGTGTGTGTGTGTGTGTGTGTGTGCGTGTGTGTGTGTGTGAGAGAGAGAGAGACAGCATCTCACTATGATGCCCAGGCTGGTCTCGAACTCCTGTGCTCAGGCAATCCTCCCACATCAGTCTCGTAGTTCTGGGATTACAGATGTGAGCCACTATGCCTGACCTAAGACAAAATATTCTTTCAAAACTAGCTAGCTAAAAGGATAGTTTAGTGGGCTGGGCATGCTGGCTCATATCCATAACCCCAGTACTCTGGGAGGCAGTGGTGGGCAGACCATTTGAGGACAGGAGTTGGAGACCAGCCTAGCCAACAGGACGAAACCCTGACTCTGCTAAAAATACAAAATAAGCCAAGAGTGGCAGCCGGTGAAGGCTGATGCCTATAATCTTTGTTACTCAGGAGGCACAAGAATCACTTGAACCCGGTAGGGAGAGGTTGCAGTCAGCCAAGATCACACTACTGCACTCCAGCCTGGGTGACAGAGCAACACTTTATCTCAAAAAAAAAAAAAAAAAAAGATAATTTGTTTATGTCCTCTCTCTATATATTTTAAATTTGGTGTTGTGACTCGGATCTGTGTCCAATCTTTTTTAAGACTCAGCAATGTGGTGGTGGTGGATGTCACTAAAACAAAAGGGTTGAAAAACGTTCACGGCCAGGCATGGTGGCTCATGCCTGTAATCCCAGCACTTTGGGAGGCTGAAGTGGGTGCATCACCTGAGGTCAGGAGTTCATGACCAGTCTGGGCAACATGGCAAAACCCCATCTCTACTAA
This sequence comes from Cacajao melanocephalus, assembly GCA_963573385.1. Classification (NCBI taxonomy): domain Eukaryota; kingdom Metazoa; phylum Chordata; class Mammalia; order Primates; family Pitheciidae; genus Cacajao; species Cacajao melanocephalus. The sequence goes on from CAUYLG010059816.1 coordinate 9,365, forward strand.
AGAGACAAAATAGCCAGACATGGTGGTGCATGTCTGTAGTCTCAGTTATTTGGGAGGCTGAAGCAGGAGAATCACTTGAGCCCAGGAGGCAGAGGTTACAGTGAGCTGAGATTGCGCCATTGCCCTCCAGCCTGGGCAACAGAGCAAGACGCTGTCTCAAAACAAAAAACAAAACAAAAACAGTTCTCAATCTCGTTTCTACTACCAGATACAAGACAAATGTCATTCACACTCCCATGGTGCAATGCTCCTGGTATGGTAGCTCTTTCCTATTTCTTTCTTTTCTACTCCAGAAAGCACACTGGAAGAGGAGTGAGTGATTCCAATGTAAGAATAACCTGGAGTCCAGTCCAATACAGTCAATTAAGCATAGCATTTGACTCATTATCCTCATACTTCACAGCTGATCACAACACATTTTGAGGATTCCTCATTCATTTAGTTCCTTACCTTTAGTCAAGGTCAAGATTCTTATCTGCACTCATTTTGATACATTTATTTAACTTATTTACATAACCAATAGATTTTTAAAATATTTATTAGTTTCTAGAAATCATAGAAAATAAAAATTGATACAATTATGATACACAACTTTAGAAAGGCGTATCTATCCTTTAATACCAGAGAAAAGTTTATGCAATGTCAGACATGGAAATACCAAAGCCACTGGTGACAAAGGGTAAACAAACGCTACTGATAGAAGCTCTTGTACATTTTTATAGTTTTCTTCTCTACCATTATTTATTTTTTAGCAAATACCAGTCCAGTGGAAAGAGTTCTGAACATAAAAGGCACCTAGAATAACAATTAGACCTTAACTAATAAAAACAGCCGTACACGATTACATCAAGAAAAAAAGCCCGGCTGGCACAGTGGCTCACACTGGTAATCCCAGGAGTTAGCCTCAGCAACGTGGCAAAACCATCTCTACAAAAAGGACAAAAATCAGCTAGGCGTGGTGGCGTGCACCTGTACTCCCCGCTGCTCAGGAGGCTGAAGTGGGAGAGTCACTTGAGCCTGGGAGGTCTAGGGTTGCAGTGAGCCAGAATTGAGGATTACAGGATTGCACTGTAATCCAGCCCACACTACGGAGTGAGACCCTGTCTTGGGGAAAAAAAAAAAAAAAAAGGGTCTATCAATGCAATTTTCCTGCAAGGCATTGATAATATAAATGCAAAAGCCACTGCAACTAAAAAGTGTATAAATGCTTGCCTGAATCTAGTACATAAGCAGGATAATGATGATCACTGTTTACAAATTTATAAGTGTTTTATTATTTAAATCAGCATGAGTACTGTATTAATATTCGTGGGTGGTAGCTATCAAATTATTTACCCATAGTCCAGATTTGTTTTGTTGCACTTGTTCTTAAAATGTATGGTTGTATACTCCATCATAGATGTGTCAAAAACTCCTGCTGTCTTTTGAGAATGCAGCAAAACCTAAACCTGATACTTTAAACCAAAGTCCTTTTTTTATTATTGTAAAGCTGACATTTCACTCTGATTTAAGCACCTGAAGTATATTTTGACCAATTTATATTCTGAGCTAAAATTAAGAACCTCAGGATTTGTGTACATGTACAAATACTGCAAATTATTTCTTTAAGCTAATAAAAACTTTTAAAAATACAAATAATTTTTTATTACAAAGATTTGAAATAAGACAAAAATGCACAGGGAGCCAGGAAGCAAACACTTGTGTGCATTTGCTGATCTGCGGACAAGGTACTGCTCAGCGAAGCCAGGTGGTATTCAGCTGCGTCTGGTTCTTGATACTGGTATCCATTTTTAGCACTTCTCGAATGGCCATGGTGGCGTATGTAGAAGGGGGTAGAGAAAAATCCATTTTCAGAGCCCTGTATTTGCCTTCTGCCAGACAAGAAAGAAGAAGAGTCAGAAAACAAAGGCAACTGCAGATAGACCGGAGAGAGTCACATAATCTCTACGCAAATACAAAGAACTGTGCTTTCTTCCTTAGACTCCGTTTCCCAGGAGGCCTCTGAGAATGAGACAATGGAAGTAAGAGATCTGTGAGTGTGAACCTGCTGAACAGTTATAGAAATTCTACCCAGGAGCTTTCACAAAAGGGCAGATGACAGAAGAGCACAAGAGAGAAATGCATGTAAAGTTAAAAAATAAATAATAATAAATTATGGCCTGGGAAGAAAAAACAGAAAAATGGCAACAAGAATTTAATGATGAGAATGTCAATTTAATTTCTTTTTTTTTTTTTTTGAGACAGAGTCTCATTCTGTCGCCCAGGCTGGAGTGCAGTAGCGTGATCTCGGCTTACTATAATCTCTATCTCCCAGGTTCAGGTGATTCTCCTGCCTCAGCCTCTTGAATAGCTGGGATTACAGGCATGTAAAACCACACCCAGCTAATTTTTTTTTTTTTTGTATTTTTAGTAGAGACAGAGTTTTGACACATTGGCCAGGCTGGTCTGGAACTCCTGACCTCAAGTGATTCACTCGCCTTGGCCTCCCAAAGTGCTGGGATTACAGTTGTGAGCCACCATGACCTGCCACCAATTTAATTTTTTAGACTCTTCCTGAATTTTCACTCATCTTTGGTAACTCCCTGTGGGCGATGGGGAGAAATACTCCATCACCTAGTATCACAACCATCTATAACACTCATTCATTTTCAGGAGGATTTACTGGTTTGAATTACTAACCTCCAGTCATAATCGTCAAAGTAAGGTCACAAAACACAACACTTAAATCATGGGTGGTGGTAGTGGCTGTAAGAGCAGTTTTCCAAAAAAATTACATTTTTTTTTAAGAAAACATTTCAAAGTCGACACAGAGCTGATGACTGAGTAAACTTACCAGAAGCAAAAACTGGTGGTGGCTTCCCTTCTAGGTTGTCCACATCTGTGTTGAAAAGTGGAATTTTGGGATCATCATATGCAACAACTTCCCTTCAAAATGTATGAATAAAACAAGTATGAACGTGAACTTTCATACTAGGCCGCTTGTCATCATTTGTTTAGCAAGAAAAACACATAATTTACTGTAAATTATTACAGTTAGGACTCTTGAATAACAGAGCAGGGCCAGATTTTATACAAAGGTTTTGCATACATATATATAATTTTTTTTTTTTTTTGAGATGAAGTCTCACTCTGTTGCCGAGGCTGGAGTTCAGTGGCGCAATCCTGGCTCACTATAACCTTTGCCTCCTGGGTTCAAGCAATTCTCATGCCTCAGCCTCCCTAGTAGCTGGGACTACAGGCACCTGCCACCAGGCCCAGCTAATTTTTATATTTTTAGTAGAGATGGGGTTTCACTATGTTGGCCAGGGGGGTCTCAAACTCGTGGCCCCAGGTGATCCACCTGCCAGTCTCCCAAAGGGCTGGGATTACAGGTATGAGCCACTGTGCCTGACTCAATCCAATTATATTCTATTAGTTATTTAAAAACATACAACTGGGGCCAGGTGTAGTGGCTCATGCCTCTACTCATAACACTTTGTGAGGCTGAGGTAGGATGACTGACTAAGCCCAGGAGTTCAAGATCAGCCTGGGTAACATGGTGAAACCCCATCTCTTTATATTAATAATTAAATTTTTAAAAATGTACAATTGACAGGTTTTTTTTTTTTTTTAAAGACAGGGTTTCATCACGTTGGTCAGGCTGGTCTTGAACTCCCGACCTCAGGTGATCCGCCCACCTTGGCCTCCAAAGTGCTTGATTTACAGGCGTGAGCCACCACGCCCGGCCTGACAGTTCTTTTTAAATGAAGTTGATAAGTAGTAAACTTCAATTTTGCACAGTTGTGACCAAATTAATTATGGCATTTACATTTTCTCCAGAGTGGGTGCCACAACCAACAATATCTTGTTACTAAGGAAGAACAGTTCTCTGGAGTGGGGAAGACAAGGTCCAACCATGTGGACTTCTTGCCATAATCCAGAGAAGAGGAGGGAAGAAAGATGGAGAAGAGAAGGAAATAGGGAATGAAAGAATTTCCTGGGAATACACAACTAGTTCAGGATTTCATTTTAAAATTATCAGATAAAGCTTTAGATAATACTGGGTATTAAAATTTGTTTTTGAGACAGAGTTTCATTTTGTCACCCAGGCTGGATGGCAGTGATGTGATCACAGCTCGCTGCAGCTTCTATCTTCCAGGCTCAAGCAATTCTCCCACACTGGCCTCCCAAACAGCGGGGACTACAGGTTTACACCATCACACTTGGCTAATTTTTGTATTTTTTTGTAGAGACACTCTTCCTATGTTGCGGAGGCAGGTTTCAAGCTCCTAGGCTCAAGCAATCCTTTCACCTCGGCCTCGAAATAAATTTTTCTTTTTTTTTTTGAGATAAGAGTTTCACTCTTGTTGCCCAGGCTGGAGTGCAATGGCTTGATCTTGGCTCATGCAACCTCCGCCTCCCAGGTTCAAGCGATTCTCCTGCCTAAGCCTCCTGAGTAGCTAGGATTACAGGCATGCACCACCATGCCTGGCTAATTTTGTATTTTTAGTAGAGATGAGGTTTTTCCATGTTGGTCAGGCTGGTCTTGAACTCTCAACCTCAGGTGATCCTCCTGCCTTGGCCGCCCAAAGTGCTGGGATTATAGACGTGAGCCACCATGGCCGGCCATAAAATATTTTTAAATGAACTAATACAAGTAATCTTTTCCTCTCTGGAAACATGATGTTAAAACAACCAGAGCAGTGTTTGGAACTCACAGCTAATTCTAAGTAAGGTAATTTGCTCAGGGATAGTTCTTTAAGCAAATCTGAAGTTTTCAGATATAGGAAAAAAGTTCGCTCTGTACAAATTACTTCAGTAATTCAGTGAAGCCAACAAAATGTAAATGAATTCACTTTCTGTAACTGTTTACATTCAAAACAGCTTCCTTATTTCTTTTCTTTTTTTAGAGACAGGGTCTCACTATATTGCCCAGACTCCTCTCAAACACCTGATCTTAAGCAATCCTCCCATTCCAGCCTCCCCGGTCTCTGGGATTACTTATGAGCCACTATGCTCAGCTTAGCGTCATTTACTTCTTGATGACTTGAAAAACACATCGTAGCAGAAGCGGTAACAACAGCAATAATAACAATAATAATTAACACTTATGAAACACTTATAATCTGGGTTCTAAGCACTGAAAAATACAGTCATGCACTGCTTAACAATAGGGACATGTTCTAACTCTTGTCAGGCAATTTCATCACCATATGAACATCAAAGAATGTACTTACACAAACACAGATGGTATAGCCTACTATATACCATGGTTATAGAGTATAGCCTATTGCTCCTAGACTACAAACCTATACAGCATGTTACTGTACTGAATACTGAAAGCAACTGTAACACAATGGTAAGTACTTGTGCATCTAAACAGAGAAAAGGCACAGGCTGGGCGTGGTGGTTCACGCCCGTGATCCAAGTGGGAGGATTGCTTGAGCCCAGGAATTTGAGGCTGCAGTAAGCCATGATTATGGCACTGCATTTCAGCCTGTGCGACAGAGAAAGAACTTGTCTCTATTAAAAAGAAAGGAAAAGAAAAGAGAAAACAAAAAAGGTAAGGTTGGGTATGGTGGCTCAAGCCTGTAATCCCAGCACTTTGGGAGGCTGAGGC
>CAUYLG010059818.1:0-12951 GCA_963573385.1 Cacajao melanocephalus
TAGCTATTCGGTAAGCTGATGCTTTTTATTATTTTTAATCTGTGTTTAAAAGTTTGATTTTTTCCTTTATAAAACATTTGCACATACGCGTGGTCAACATTTTTGAAAATATTTCTAAAAAAAAAAAAAAAAAAAAAAAAAAAAGCAGGGGAAGAAATCAATGGTTATCATGATAGAAAGCCTCTAGAAGGACTCCCAGTGACCTTTGGCTCTTGACATTTATGCCTTTGAGCAGGACTGTCTCCTTGAGTGTGGGCAGGAGCCTAGGGACTCACTTGTAATAAACAGAATATGGCAAAAGTGCTGACTATTCAAAAGGCGTATGGGATGTCCTTTCTCACATTAGGTTCAAAAAGACTGTGGCTTCCTTACTGCCACCTCCCCTCTTGCCTCCTATATCTCTTTGATCCTCACTCCGTGGAAACCAAGCTGCTATGTTGTGAATAGTTCCACTGAGAGTCCTCCATACCAAGGAATTGACATCACCAGCCAATAACCCGTGAGGAACTGAAGCCTACCTGCTAGCTATTGGCTGGTGACATCAATGATTTGATTGGCAGGTCTCTCAACAGAACTATTCACAATATAGTGTGTGAGTTAGAAGCACATCCTCACAATACATGTGTGAGTTGGAAGCATGTCTTTCCCCAGGCAGGTTTTCAGATGAGACCACAGCTTCAGCCAACAGCCTTGTGAGAAACCTGGAGCAGAGGACCCGGGTAAGCTGCACTCAGGTATCCAACCCACAAAAACTGTGAGATAATCAATGTTTTTGCTGTTTTAAGCCACTAGGTTTTTGGATCATTTGTGACACAGCAATAGATAATTAATGTAATTATCAAGTCCCTAGAAATGTTTTTTATATTTCTAGGGACTTGATACAGTATTTTGGCTAAGAATATAGTTTCTGAAGCCCATTTTTCTGGAATTAATTTTCATCCCTAAATCTTTTCATTTGTACAACCCTGAAAAACGTACTTAGCTTTTGAGTGTCTCAATTTTTAAATCTGTAAAATGAAGATAATAACTGACAGGGTTATTGTGAGAATGAAATGAGTCACTACATGTGAGATATTTACTGCCCAGCATATCCTAAGGACTCAAACTCAGTAACTATGAGCTAGTATTATTTGATCTTTACAATAATTTTATAAGGTAGATAATGTTATTCTTCTTTAGTAGACAAGAAAATTGATACCTAACCAGAAACTGGTATGCAAAACAGAACCTCATCACTTACCTAAATATATGAAAATCAACTTGAAATTGATCACAGACAAAAATGTAAGAGCTAAGACAATAAAAGTTACAGAAAAAACTTAGGAGAAAATAGTTATGACCTTGTATTAGGCAAAGATATCTAGGTTTTTTTTTCTGCCTATTGACTACTCTGAATAATGCTGCTATGAAAATGGATGTATAAGTATCTCTTTGAGGCCCTGCTTCTAGTTCTCTGGGGTATATATCCAGATATCAGATTGCTGGACTGTGAGGTAGTTCTATTTTTAACTTTTTGAGGAACCTCCATACTGTTTTACACTATTTTACATCCCCACTGACAGTGCACAAGGGTTTCAGTTTCTCTCTATTCTTGCCAACAGTGCTTCATACCAAGACCCTGTCTCTACAAAGAAAAAATTTTTAGTTAGCTGGGTGCAGTGTCCCAGCAGCTCAGGAAGCTTGAGCCCAGGAGATCAAGGCTGTGGTGAACTGTGATCATGCCGCTGTACTCCAACCTGGGCAAAAACGTGAGACTCTGTCTCCAAAAAAAAAGATACAGCAAAAATATGGTATTATAATCTTACGAGACCACCATTGTATGTGCTATCTGTCATTAACCAAAAGTCATTATGTCATTCATGATTGTAGATGATAAAAAAATTTGTCCTATGAATGAGTGAAAGCAACGATCCCCTATTAAGATTCATTATTGTCAGCGCATTTCTAACACATTTACTAATGAGAGGTGCTTCTGGCTGAAGAGATGGGGATATTTGGAGTTTGGGACAGAAAATCTGGATAGTCTGGGACTCATACATACCCAGAGCCTAGAGATTATTGCTAAGTCCTTGCATGGAGGAACCCATCATTTTACTTGTACTGGATGTTGCTATTCCTCTGAGGACTTTCTCCTGGGCTACACTTTGGTTAAGCTTCAGTTCATTTTCAGTGTGACCTTGTTGCTGCTCAGTTTGTATGTGTCTTGTTAAAATATAATAAAATAAGTGGCTCCAGAACACTGGAGTAGGGAGACTAGCTTTTCAGCTGCAGGTGGAGAGATGGAACACACGGTAGAGAACCGTTCTTTGATAGACACCCAGAGTAATTGCCAGCAGCAGAAGGTAGAGACAAGCAAATACGTGTGATAAGCATACCCTCCATTTTTTTCCCAGGTGATTTTGAAGAGTTTTTGTCTACTAGCAGGATATAAGAAATAAAGTGCATTTGTATTAAAAATAGGTGCGGAATCAAACTTTCTAGCAACTAACAACAAGAAAAGTAATAGTTATCAACCCTCTTCTGAATGTGACGTGAAGAGCTGAAGTGATTAATTGGGGTGGCCAGAGGTATTCTCAGAATCTGAAGAGTACTTAAAGGAACTGTGTACAGTTATTTTTCTTTTTTAATTTTTTGAGACAAAGTCTTGCTCTGTCTCCAGACATTGCGCAATGGCACTATCTCGGCTCACTGCAGCCTCTGCCTCCCAGGCTTAAGTGATTCCCCTGCCTCAGTGTCCTGAGTAGCTGGGACTACAGGTGTACACCACCATGCCCAGCTAGTTTTATTTTTGTATTTTAGTAGAGATGGGGTTTCACCATGTTGGCAGGATGATCTCGATCTCCTGACCTCATGATCCACCAGCCTCAGACTCCCAAAGTGCTGGGATTACAGGCATGAGCCACTGTACCCGGCATGTGTATAGTTATTAAAGTATTATTAAAGTGTATCCATTTAGTTGTTAAATTACTAAAATGTATCCATATAGAGTTGATGAATGATATCAGACATTCAATACATAAATAAAATTATAATACCTGTGCAAATTCACAGAGCTTTTTCTCTCACCTCCAGTATCATTTCCCTATACATTTATGTGAGGCCATTCCCTAGCAGTCCTGCTGGTACATTGTCAGTGTGGTAACTTACTTTAAAAATTATTTAGAATAAACATGTTACGTGTGTGCTAATTAGTTTTAATATGAATATGAAACATGCTTAGTTAGCTTGCAAAGTGTCTGAATCATCCACTGACATATACTCGTTCATTCGTTCAACTGTCAAATAAGCACGAAGTACATAAAGTTGTTGAGGCACTATTCTATGAGACAAAACAGGTTAAAGCACCTGCCTCAGTAAAGCTCACAGTCTGGTCACAACTGATCGACTTGAGTTACTTGCTTAGGACCTCCCAATATGGCTAGAGAAATCATATACAGGGGATTTGATAATTAGGAGAAGGGATTTTAGAAATAACTTTTATATTGATAAATAGGTGGTGCTGAAAATATGTGGTGGACTAAAAAGATTCTCCAGTCCCTGCTTATACATGAAGACCAAGGTCTACACAAGGGACAGACCCAGCAGCCTGATATGTTAAAAGCAGGGTTGAAGTGTAAGTTCCTGGTACTCCCGTTGGTCAGAGCCCTCTGCTTCTTGGAGGACTCTGTCACCTGATCTGATTCTATGGCTGGCTGACCTTGCCCTCAGAATATTGTTGCCTCGACCTTGGAGCAAACAGTTTATGTCAGGTGTCTGTTGGAGTGCCTGAAAACAGTAGAGCTTTGCTGAGCTTCCAAGAAAGGTTGTTTGAGATTTCTGCAACTGCTTGCTGAAAGTGTTTGTACGCTTGGCGTAACTTGATCAAATATTTGCTTTCATTGTAATCTACTGCCTGAAAACAACATTATCAGGGAAGGGATATTTAAACCCTACCTTCCTCTCATTGCTAAAGGATACCCATATTTACCAGAGTTATGTGCCAACTCAATTAGCCAGATGAACTGGATCAGTTCCTGACAGCCCAACACTATCTTCCTCACCAGACCTTTAGTCTTCAAAGTGGTCATGCCTGTGATCTCAGTTCCTTCTTTCTGCTGGACTCTAAGGGGTTAGTTAGATTTGCCAATTACTATTCAGTATGCAGAACACTCACACTTTAACGGTTTAGGTCAGTTAGAGCTGAGCTCAATAGGGTAGATTTCAGGCACTGAGAGTTGCTTAATCAGAGCTCGAAGTGATTAGGCAGCTGGGTCTTTTGATTTCTATCAAAATATGCAACCCAGGAAGCTGTTCACTCTCCTAGGGTCATCCGAAAACACCCAGTGCCATGGCACTAACTCCAGCCATTTTCCACAGAACTGCCTAATTTCCCATTAGTAGCATTTATAGAGGATTTTTTTTTCTTGGGTACGGAATGTTGCAACTTTACTAAATGTTGCAATAAATCATCATTAATGATGACAACAAATAATTACTGAATGTCACCTGTAGTTATTTGAGAGGGAGGGTGAGAGTTGGCAACAATGAGGTGCCTAAAATACTTAGAAATAAACTCTGTATCACAGCAGGGATACACAAGCTCCTGTTAATGAGATAGAGAGCTCTGAGGTCTGTGGATGATAACCCTATTGAAAGTGAAATGCACATCCTAAAGTAATCACTGAGAAGTGGGAATGTGGTCCTGGAAATAGAAAACTTAATAACCCAGTGCTAAACAGTCTCATGGTACACAGTAATAAATCTTGTGAATCTACAATATTTACAGCATTTTATTATATATACAATATAAATGCCATTTAAAGTTTATTGGCTGCTGTCTATATCTTCTTTGCACCCTTTAGAATTGTTTTAGCAATTTTCTTGATCTGTGCAGGCTGCTATACCAAAACACCATAGACTGGGTGGCCCACAAACAAAGGAAATTTATTTCTCACAGTTCTGGAGGCTGGGAAGTCCAAGATCAAGGTACCAGCAGATTCAGTATCTGGTGATGGCCTTTTCCTGGTTCATAGATGACTATCTTCTCACTGTGTAATCACATAGTGGAAGGGGTGAGGGAGTCTCCAGGGTCCCTTTTATTAGGACACTAGGACACTAATCCCAGGGCCCCAATCAACTACAAGAGGTTCCACCTCCTAATGCCATCACCTTGAGGGTTAGAATTTCAACATATGAATTTTGAAGGACACAAGCATTCAGTCTATAGCTGTGATGGATCCATTTATTTCTAGAACATGACCCATATCCCACTTGCTACTTAATGTGAGCACAGTATGTGGGGGGCCCTTGCCAAGGAGGAAGAGATGGGCATGGAACTAGTGCTTGTTTTAGAGTGATGCTGATGACCTCTATCCTGAATCGGTGCTGCACAAAGCCTACTAAACATGGCAGGCATGTGTTAACAAACACCAAAACAATGACTGGGTCAGAAGGAGTTGGGTAGCAAGGATGCAGAGAAAAAGGAGAGTCCTAGGGTTGACAGTATCCATCTGTATCAGTCCGTTTTCATGCTGCTAATAAAAGACATACCTAAGACTGGGTAATTTATAAAGAAAAAGAGGCATGATGTCAGGGAAGACAGAATGAGAGCTAAGTAAAAGGGGAAACCCCTTATAAAAACATCAGATCTCGTGAGACTCATCCAGTACCACGAGAACAGTATGGTGGAAACTGCCTCCATGATTCAGTTATCTCCCACTGGGCCCCTCCCACAGCATGTGGGAATTACAGGAGCTAAAATTCAAGATGAGATTTGGGTGGGGACACAGCCAAATCATATCACCATCCACCTAATGTCTATTTATTAGTCAGAGAAACAGAAACCAATGGGATATGTCTAGATACATAAGAGGATATTTAGTATAAGAATTTAGTATAAGAATTCAGTCTCCATGATTGTGGAGACTGAAAAGTCCCACAATATGCTGTCTATAAGCTGGAGAACAAGAAAAGCCAGGAAGACATTCAGTTTGAGAGCAGGAGAAGATGAATAGCCCAGATAAGAAAAGAGAGAATTTACCCTTTCTCCACCTTTTTGTTTATCTGGGCACTCAATAAATTGCCCTCACCGACTCTGGGCAGTGGAGAGGACCTTTATTCAGTCTATTGATTCAAATGCTTATTTTGAAACACCCTTCCAGAAATACCCTTGCAGACACACCCAGAAATAATGTTTTACTAGCTATATGGGCATCCCTTAATTCAGTCAAGTTGACACATAAAATTAACCATCACAATCAGAAAGAAGATTCACTCTACTTTTGTACATCCCTGCTGTGAAGGTGAACATAACAGGCTTTCAGAGCCTGATGACATTGAATATTCATATTATATAAACAACATCCTTTGTTTTCCTTCTTTTCTCCCTAGGCCATTTGCTGATTATGCAAGTTCTACTGACGTTAAGACAAATTTTAATATTCTTTAAAATATTATTATGTTCTACTGGAAATGAAACACTCTGCAGCCTTACAAGAGAGTAGAGTCATAAAATGGAATCAGCCAAGATCTTGAATCACTATGTGAAAAGCTACCCACTCAACACACATTAGGCTGCTACATCTTAAACTTCTATTGTGTAAACCTCTGGATTTTTATATTTATTTGCACAGAAGCTTTCATTACCTTAACTAGGCCCTAGCATATCCCTCATTTTCTTAAACTTAATAGCTTTTTAATTCTCTTTCCTGGTTCTGATAATTGTGGTAGAAACATTGGTGGCCCAGAGGAATATAAAAGGATTATATTATTTCAAATAACACTGCTACAATCCAAATACTATGAATGTGGATCTACTGAGTGTACCACAGCACCTCTCCCCAGCATACTGTATGCTCAGCCAGCATCTGGAAACTGTAATGCTCTCTGAAAATTGCCTATTACATTTGAAAGTGTATTGGCATATAGAAACCAAAAAATGTTTATGATGATCAATTTCATCCTATATAATTTCCTTCACAAATCAAGGGTAATTTCTAACGTCACATAGGTATAGGATTTACAAATTTTATTTTGCTGGTAGCATAGGAATTACTAACTAAGCAAATGATAGGCTTTCTATTTAATACAGTCCATTCCATGAAAATAACAGAGTAGCCTCTGCAGAGGAATTTAGGTATAGTAGGAGATAATGGACTATTACGTCATCTGTGCAATCAATTAAAATTAATACAATAAAGTATAATTTTGATGCTTTGAGAAAAAGGTATTTGGTAACCAAAATGGTTAATAATGCTTCTTAAAGGAAAGCTCCTTAAAAATAAACTTCTAAGTGCTTAAACAAAGTTAAATAATAACAGATTATGAATAACAGATTATTGCTAGGACAAATATGAAAATGAAGAACATCAGAATAGCATGATTGACAACCAGCTTGTTTTTCTTTGTCTTCCTTGAGCGCTTACAAGAGCAGGGATCTGATGTGTTGGAACATCAGCTGGAAGGGGTGGAGGACTGTGTCCAAGGACGAGGGCTCTGGAGGCAGACAGCCTTGGTTTCTATCACTCCCTGGTTACATATCCTTAAGAAATTGACTTTTCTCTGTGCTAAACTTCATTTCCCTCTTCTATAAAATGAGAACATAAGGGTGTCCATTTTCCAGGTCTGTTGAGAAATGTAAGACAAAATTACAAAAGAAATTCCACAGCAAATTACCTAACACAAAGTAAGCACTCACTAACCTTAGTTAGATGTATATTCAGAAAAAGATTAATACAAATACAAATTGTCATGTCCTGAGATCCATCACAATGAGTCAACACTAGATTAATCTGAGTACTGAAGATGATGGAGACTTTTTAAATATTTCAGAGCACTTTTCACACTCTTTAATTTTGTTCTTCAGTTTTCACTGTATAACCCTCCCTTTATTATGAATGACAAAACTAAGGCATAGGCAAATGAAGTAACTTATATAGATTACACACCTTGTTAATGGCAAAGGACTAGAATCCAGGTCTACTAGTTCCCATTATACTTTTTAACACTGACAGGAAGCATAATTTTGTGTAGTTAGCCACACAGAGATTGTGTTATTGGGGAAATCTAACAAAGCAACCATATTAAAAGCCCCAGAAATAAGAGAATTTGTATACACAGGATTTTGGGGTCTGTGCTGAAGATGGGATGTGGGTAAATGACCCCAATGTCCAGAGTTTTTATTGTGGTTTCATTACCAAGGCCAGAATGATTAAATCAATCAAGCTGGCCTAAAGTGTCAATCTTCTAATAATGTGGCTGATCTGTCTGGGGACCAGTTCCCATCCTGAAGCAATGTGGGATGGGGGGCATCAGGAGTTCCTTCAATAGCTTAATAAGAGCACTCCTGTCTGAGTGGGAGTTGGACATAAAAAGAAAAAAAGAAGCACTCCTGTCTGTCAGGAAAGCTCAAGGGTTTTGAAGGTCAAGTTAATAACCAGGAACAAATACCAGATATATTTTTTGTTATAACACACAGTATTTCTTTGAAAAACCCAAGCCACCACCTCAAGTACTCCGGTGGGAATTTATTACTGATTATACCAAAGGTATACTCAATACCCGGATATGCCTTTTAATCATTTCTTTTGACATTTGTCACTCATACAGTTTATACTGATTTCAGAGGTGGGGTGGTATTTTACAGGCCCATCTGAGCCCTTGTGATATGCTTTCATCAACAATTCTCTCTCTGTAGGGCTGGGTAATAGGCCTTCTTAGAGACAGCTTTCCACTGGGCAGCCTTATCAGGTAGTCCTAAAGTCTCATACACCATCGTGGATGCATTTTACTCTGTCATTCTTGCCTGTGTTTACCAAGTTTTCAACAGTGAACATAAGTGACTTAACATAAAACTTTTTTTAAAAAAAAAAGGAGTAGCAGCCCATATTATGGTACAATGACACTATTCTGCAATTACAAAGAATGGAAAGAAGTCTAAAATACAGCTTTAGATAAAAACATCAATGCTACATAATAATCATTATTAACTTTAAAAAATATATCTACCCTTACATATACAAACATATAAATATATATCTAATCATAATATAGCTTTAGATAACATCAATGCTATATAATCATTAACTTTAAAATATATATCTACCCTTACATATATACACACACATATATACATGAAATGTATCCTTATATGTACATATAAACACACAAATGTATCTCTATCCTTACATTATACATATATGTACATATAAATATGTATGTATTTGACATATACATATTAAAAGTATGTATATATATACATATATATACATATACACATACGTATGTGTATGTAATATATATACACACATATGTATACTATGTTAGGATAGCTATATATATTTTAAAGTTTATAATGGTTATCTTTGGTAAGTGATATTGGGAGAGTCAGGAAACATGGAGAAAAATTGGTTTCTATTGGTTTCTTCCCACTGGATACTCTTCCATAGGTTTCGGTTTTAATATATAGGTAAACGTAAATATGCCTTATTGTCAAATTTTCTTCTTTATGTTTTTTTTTGCGACAGGGTCTCATTCTGTCACCCAGGCTAGTGTGCAGTGGCTGGATCATGGCTTACTGCGCCCTCAAACTCTTGGCCTCAAGCAATCCTCCCACCTCAGCCTCCCAAAGTGTTGGGATTACAAGTGTGAGCCACTGTGAATGGCCTGTGCCAAGTTTTCTCTTTGTCAATGCCAGGGGTAGCCACAATTATGAAATGGAACAAAGGTACCTTCCCTACTTAGAGAAACTTACAAGCACTTAGTAAAGTCATATTTTGTAATACAAAGTAAGATAGAAAGAAAAAGAATCAAGCAAGGAAGAGAGGATAGGAAAGGGAGAGGAACAGAGGGAGGGAGGAAGAGAAGGGGCAGGCATGAGATGTTCCGTGACTGAGTGTGTACCGCATGCTGTGTAGAATTTGACAAATAACAACTGTATATATATAAGGATATATAGTTTTTTTATAGAAACATAGCAAACTCAGTCATCATTTCTGATGTCATCATTATATAGATATCTAAGATAAGTTTTTACAACAACTGTTCTTTTTTCTCTCTCTTTCGTTTTTTTAATACAGAATTTTCCTCTTTGCCCTCACTGGAATGCAGTGGCATGAACGCAGTTCATGGAAGACTTGACCTTCCTTGCTCAAGTGATCCTCCCTCCACAGCCTCCCAAATAGCTAGGAATATATGCATTTGCCACCACGCCTGGCTAATTTTGTCTATTTTTCTGTACAGATAAGGTCTCCTCATGTTGTCCAGGCTGGTCTCAAACTCCTGGGCCCAAGTGATCCTCCTGCCTCAGCATCCCAAATTGCTGGGATTACAGGCATGAGCCACCATGCCTGACCAACTACTGTTTTTGTATTCAGGAGTTATCATGATAAATTGTGTAGCCAAGGTGAAAAGAAGTTATTAATAATTTTATGATATAGTTCCCTTTTCTTCTAGGCCCCTTCTAAAATGTTTAAATTTATTAGCGTAGTAACACGGATTTAATGACAACACAGTGGAGAAATCCGGAATTGCAGAACGAATGGTGAGGTGATACTGCCTTCTGGGCAGAGAATTTTATCTTCATAAAAAGCTAGTGATTTAGGGGTACTCTTAAAATTGTAAGCCTTTTTTATAGAGCTTTGGAATAAATAAATGTTCTTTAAAAAGAGCAGGAAGTCAGGAGGGGCTGGGGCTCAGAGGGGTGACCTGTTAGGAGGCACTGTCTAGTCTTGGGACAGCAGGCCGAGTAATTGCTAACTGAAGGACGCTTCCAAGGACAGCTTTGGGAATCCTCACCTGGGCTGAAAACAGGACTACTACCAGAGGGGTGTAAGGTTATTCTTGTAAGGTTATTGCCGAGTTTAAAATGAGGAAACTGAGGCCAGCAAGAGAAAAATCAAATTCCAGTTTATTCAGCTCCTGGGCGAGGTTCTGTGGTCCCGGGGGAGAGGGGTGGGGGGGCCAGAGAAGTCGCGCCTGGCCGTTCTGGGCATGGGGTGTTATAGGGGGTGAGGGCAATAGATTGGTCAGTGGGGAAACAAAGCATGGGCAACTGCATTGGTCATGGAGAGACCGGACCTGGACTTGGCAAGCTGCCATTGGTAGCCCAGTGGGGCTATCGAAAGGTGGGCAGGAGAAGGTGATAGATTGATCGGTGAGGAAACAAAGCATGGGCACCAGTATTGGCCAGAGAGAGAGACTGGACCTAGACTTGGCAAGCTGCCATCGGTCAGGCTCTCGGCGGGATTTTTTGAATTTTGGGCTGAGAGCGTGATTTAGTGCTGAGGGTGGGGCTAAGGGTGGAATGCAGGAGTGGGTGTGGGGAGCCCGCATGGAGAAGGCAGGCGCTGAGTAGGATGTCCGGCCTCCTGATAACAGTGTTATCAGGTGCGGAGGGGGTGGGTATTGTCCATCCGGCTCCCCGCGAGGCTATCGGGCCTTACATCCCGACCTCTTTGATGATATAGGGCGCCGCCTCTCTCTGGCTACTTCGTGCTGAGTGGGGGGCGAAGTGAGGGGAAAGGGTCAATTGGCCGGAGCCTCGGTTGGGAGTCGGGCGTAGGGGTGCAGCAACATCTGGTTTACAGCTACCCTAGAAATTTCCCTGAGGCGAACCTTCAAAAACCTGAGCATTAAAGGGGCCAGCATTAACAGTAGGCAGAGGACAATGACTAGGGTAAGTATAGGGGTTAGCCAGGTGAGCATAGGGGAGTTCCACCAAGGAGTGGACAGGAGTGTGGTCTGCTTTTCTTTGAAGGACTTCTGGAGACGGTGGAGGGTGTTGAGGTTTTCTTCTACTAGGCCCGTTTCGTTGACGTAATAGGAGCACTGCTCCTGTAAAAACAGACAGGTCCCCCCTTTTTCTGCAGTAAGGAGGTCGAGCGCTCGTTGGTTTTGGAGGGTTACCTGGGCTGGTGATGTTAGTTGGCGTTGGAGTGAGGCCAGGGATGCGGCTGAGGCTTCTATGGCTGCACGCAGTTTGTCTTCCAGGTCAGTAGCTGCAGCGATGCTGTGACCAAGGGCACCGCTCCCTAATCCTGCTGCCGCTGCAGATGATGCTAGGGACAGGCTGACTACTACCGGAAGAAGAATGGTGCGCCTGTTTCGGTGGTTGGGTGAGGGGGAAAGGAGTGACAAAAGTTCGGCTTGTCCATAGACTTCTAGTTGAGGTATTAAGGTGACATGTATGCAAGGAAAAGATGAGGAAGAGTTGATGGTTTTGGTCAGCATTCCGTTGCACGAAAAGAATCCCTCTTTCATTACAGTAATTGGGGACCTGACAGGGATGGTGACGTTACAGACAAGATTAGGGGAGGAGCTGCAGCCATAGCAGACAGACAGATTTTCAGAGTGTTCTTTAAATAACGGAACGTTGGTGATCGTGAGTCTGCCGTTCGAGCCCAGCGAAGTGTTGAGTTTTGTGTTAAGCGGTACTTAACACAAAGTACCCAGAGGGGCCTGCTTAGGGAGGCACACAAAAAACAGCTGGTGACGTTTATGGCATCAGTTGAGTTGACGATGTTAGCCACCTGCTGCATGAAGTTAGCCAGGAGAAGGGAGAAGGGGATTGCTTTGGAGAGATTAGTTGGTTGTCTAGATTATTTTCAACCTCTTAGATTACTTCATTTACAGAGTTTAGCTTGTCTGTGGCCTGGGTGTGTACTCAGGTGTAGGTACGGGATATCAGCCATGTTCCCTGGGGGTTACCATAAGTGTGGTACCTATAAATTTTTGCTGCCACCCCTTTTATCCACCTTTCATCCCAGGGATCTTTTATATGACGTTCGAGAGTGCCGTTAGGGTGTCTGTTTAGGTCACAGAGGGGGTTTACCTGCATGCCTGCAGATTGTGGCATGATGATTGTGCAAGAGGGATAAGGACATCCGCCATACTTCTCTGGCCACCAGAAGCAGTAGTCCTTGGTTTGCCTGTGCAAAAAACAGAGCGCTGGCCACCTTGCTGTTCAGGGTCTAA
>CAUYLG010059819.1:0-19512 GCA_963573385.1 Cacajao melanocephalus
GGGGAGAGGGGTGGGGAGGGGAGAGGGGTGGGGAGAGGGGAGGGGAGGGGAGGGGAAGGGAGGGGAGGAGAGGAGAGGAGAGACGAACCATAGCAACATTATGCCTAATAGTCAAAAGGCGGAAGCAACTGGTGTCCATTGGCAGATGAATGTGTAAACAAAAGGTGGTCTATCCTGAAATGGAATATTATTCAGCTTTGAAAAGGAAGGAAAGTCTGGCACATATTGCAACGTGGATGATCTCTGAGGACATTGTGCTAAGTGACACAAGCCCATCACAAAAGGACAAAGACTGCGTGATTCTGCTTATTTGAGGTCCTTAGAGGAGTCAAATTCATAGAAACAGAAAGGAGAACGGTGGTTGCCAGGGACTAGGGGGAGGGGATGGGGGTTAATGTTTGGCAGGGTTAGAGTTTCGGTTTTGCAAGACGGAAGTCCTGGAGATGGACGGCGGTGATGGTCACACAGGGACGTGAATGTACTTGACACTGGACTGTACCCTGAGAAATGGTTGAGACGGTAAATTTTATGTTATGTATATTTCACCACAATTAACAATTTAAAAGAAATGAACCAACTTGGCCGGGCACAGTGGCACGCACCTGTAATCCCAGAACTTTGGGAGGCCGAGGTGGGTGGACTATTTGAGGTCAGGAGTTTGAGAACCGCCTGTCCAACATGGTGAAACCTCGTCTCTATAAAAAATACAAAAATTAGCCGGGTGTGGTGGCATGTATCTGTGATTCCAGCTACTCGGGAGGCTGAGGCAGGAGAATTGCTTGAACCTGGGTAGCAGAGGTTGCAGTGAGCCAAGATCTGACTCTATTTCAAAAAAAAAAAAAAAAAAAAAAAAGAAAGAAAAGAAAAGAAAAGAAATGGACCAACTTGCCCAGGTCCCCC
The DNA here is from genome assembly GCA_963573385.1 of Cacajao melanocephalus. Lineage (NCBI taxonomy): Eukaryota > Metazoa > Chordata > Mammalia > Primates > Pitheciidae > Cacajao > Cacajao melanocephalus. The sequence continues at coordinate 901 of CAUYLG010059819.1, forward strand.
TTCTGGGAGGTATGAAAAGCAGAATTTAGACCCAAGTTTGAGTGACTACCCGACATGAAAGCCCTTGCGTTCTATCTATTGGATGGGTAAAGTTTAGCAGAAGAGAATGGCTTCAGGAAAGAAAATGCCCTACCAAGGGAAGACAGGAGGAGACAGAAAGAGATGAGAGATCAGTAGGCATGAAGCCAGGAGAATGGGTGTCAGGCTGCTTCTGCTGTGTGACTTTGGCACACCACTCACCCTCTCTGGGCTTTGGGTCTCCACTCTTCTATAAAGGTTAGGTTGGGAGGGCATCCAGGGCATTTCAGCTCTAAGGTCTAGGGTGGGGTGAGACGGGATGCCCAGGCATGTTGTGAGAGCTCCAGTAGGTGTGAGTACTCACCCCACCCCAGGATCCCTGGAGAGCCCACAGTCAAACGGTAGGCATGAGTTACAGACAAACAGCAATTGGCGAATATTGGTTGAGCACCTACCACGTACCAAGCTCTGTCCTAGCTAGGCTCCTGCTCTGGGGCTGCCATCCTGTCCGGGAGGAAAGGCAACAGACAAGTAAGCAAACAAAAATAGATCGCAAATAGAGAAACAAAGATGGGTAATGGGGTGCAGGTGCTCAGGGGTGGGGCAGCAAGGGTTTCTGGTGGAGGAGAAGGCTGCACCTTGGTTAGGGGCCCCCAGAAGGCACCCTGGAAGAGGTGGCATCTGGTTCCCCAAGCCTTTACTGAGCACAGGTGCTGGAGATAGAGAATTCATCATTGTGGGGAAGACAGACATGGCAGCAAACACATCACAGTGCAGCCCAGGACTCGCCACCACAGGAGTCTGTGTAAGCTATGGGGCAGGAGATGGAGACAGCGGAGCATCTCATGGGAGACTTTGCTGTTGAAAAGAACACATGAGCGGCGTTTTGGAGGATGAGTAAGTTTCTCAGAGCCGGGAAGTGTGCTGCAGGCTTGGGGAATAGCAGGTGTGAAGGCATGAGGATTTGCGGTAGAGGCTTGGTACGACAGGGCTTTGGAGTTGGCTGACAGGTGTGTATGCCAGTTGACTCTGGATGAAGTGGTTAGCTTCTCTGAGGGTCAGTTTCCCAATTTTCTCAGTGAAAATGCCACTTGGTGAGGGGTGTTATTTTTTGTGAGTACTTTTGAGTGTTAAGTGGTGTAGGGACTCTTTCTTTTTTTGAGACAGAGTCTTGCTCTGTCGCCCAGGCTGGAGTGCGGCAGCACAATCTCGGCTCACTGCAGCCTCCGCCTCCAGGTTCAAGTGATCCTCCTGCCTCGGCCTCCTGAGTAGCTGGGATTACAGGCGCCTGCCACCATGCCTAGCTAATTTTTTGTATTTTAGTAGAGACAGGTTTTCAGCGTGTTAGCCAGGATGGTCTCGACCTCCTGACCTCATGATCTTCCCCCCCTGGGACTCACAAAGTGCGAGGATTATAGGCGTGAGCCACCGTGCCCAGCCTGGTGTATGGACTCTTGTTCCTCCCCAGTTCTGCATTGCTGGAAACAGAGGTGGGGAGTGAAGGGGAATGGGCTCCATTGTGTTCTGGGATGGCCCTCCACTGTACATTGGCTACCCACCGCTCTTAGTAGAGAATCCCCCTCTGGGACCTCAGTACTCCACAGGGAGTCCACCAGTCCCAAACCTCTAACCATCTCAACCCAATCCATCCAAAGTGCCCCATCCTGAATGTCATATTTTGGGGGACCTTCCATTTGTGAATTTGGTGGCCAAGGATGAGTGAAATTCCTACCCAAGGCTAGGGACCTTGAAGGGCTGCTGTGTTACAGAGATCCCAAACCCTGGTGGTGGCAAAGCTGCCTCTCGTGAGGAGAGGGGAGGCAGGTAGACATTCCTGACACCAAGGTCTCCCAGTGTGAGCTGAAGGGGCCTCAGTGATCTGCTACCCCGTCCAACTTTTCCATGTGAGAAGTGGAAGCTCTGAGAAGCAAATTGCCTGCCTTTGACCTGGTGCTTGCTCTAGGCAGGCTCCATGCCAGGAGCTTTCCCTGAGCGGTCTTCTCACAGTCACTTCTTTCTGGAAGATGCCAGCTTCCTGCCATTGTCATCAGACTATGAAATAATTATGGCATGTCAACATAAACATAATATCCATTTTAATAGCTATCACTTATATCCGTTTCCCCTATAAACACTGTAGCATCATCAGCTTTACTAGCAACGTGTGTTTTAGGAATGACCCAAATAGGGCTGTAAATCTTCAGCCCTGTCTGATCTTTACTTACTCATTGAATATATATGAATTTTGAGTGCCTGCTGTGTGGGAGGTCCTGTTCTAGGGACTGAGGCAGCAGTGAACAAAGCAGACACAGCCCTGCCTGTCTTCCTCGAACTTAGGAGAAACGCCATAGGTAAATAAATATACAACCAAGCACGTGATGATCAGTGGTAAGAAGAAAAAAGTCAGGCGGGCATGGGGTGCATACCAGCAATTCCAGCGCTTTGGGAGACCAAAGTGGAAGGACTGCTTGAGGCCAGGAGTTCAAGAGCACCCTGGGCAACAGAGGGAGACAACACTCCTGGCGCCTCCAACCCCCTACCCTCTTCTCTAAAAGGATTTTTAAAAATTAGCTGGGTGTGGTGGCACACTTAGTGTCCCAGCTACTCTGGAGGCTGAGGTAGGAAGATTACTTGAATCCAGGAATATAAGGCTTCAGTGAGCTATGATTGTACCACTGCACTCCAACCTGGGTGACAGTGTGAGACCCTGCCAAAGAAAAAGAGAGAGAGAGACTAAGGAAAAAAAGCAAGAAGGAAGGAAGGAAGGAAGGAAGGAGGGAAGGAAGGAAGGAAGGAAGGGAAGGGAGGAAGGGAGGGAAAGAGTGGGGAGGAGGAGGAAGGGGAAGGGACGGAAGGGGGTAGGGGAGGAACAGGAAGGGAGGGAGGGGGAAGGGAGGGAGGGGGAGGGAGGGAGGGATAAAAGGAAGGGAAAAAAAAGGTGACACAGAGAGGGTGGGTGTTGTGCTATTTCATGACCACAGAAGATTTTTAAGTATACTTGTTTGAATGTTGGCCGCCAAAACATACGTCCATATATTAATTTTAAAAATCACTCCCAGATGGGTACATTGGCTCACGCCTATAAATAAATTATCATTTCCAACTCCTTCACATGCTAATTGTCCAGATGCAGGGTCCCTCTGGGCAATGCAGAGGAAGCCTCGTGAACAGGCTGTGTGGTTATAATGATGACAGGAAGTCAGAGGCCGGGAGGGAGGTCTGGTCTGGGTCTGGCCTTCAGGCTCAGTGGAGGGAAGCCTTCTTTGCTTGGGTGAATCCCACAAGGGATGGGGATTCACCAAACATAGGAAGGGGCTTCATCTACTGGCAGATGGATCATCTAAAACCATTGTGTCCGTTTTAGAGATACTCGAGCCAGCTCGGAGAGAGGAAGTAACTTGTTCAAGGTTTCACCGTGCCACATGGTTCTGCTTGGACTCACACCTCGGTCTGTCTGAGCTCAGAGTCTGACTGCAAGGCCGTTTCTGAAACAAATTCATCAGGTCAGTGCACGAGGACTCTAGCTCAGGCAGCCAGGGAGAGGGTGGTGTTGTGAAACAGAGCGATGTGGGAAAGGGCACCTGTGCTGGAAGGCAGTGAGTCAGCCATGAACATGCGGGGGGCTGAGGCAGATCCCACCAGCAAGGCGGACAAGTCCAGGAGGCGGTTCTGGGCCTTAGAGAAAGGCCAGGGTTGGAGAGAAAGATTAGGTGTCCTTCCATTTTCATGCTGCTTAATAGCTGCCGGAGTGGGAGAAACTGCCCTAGTAACATGCAGAGTGATAAGAAAAGAGGGATAAGAAAGGAAGAAATGGGAGGGACAGAGGAAGAGGGGATCTGGAGATGGGGCAGTCAGAGCTAAGTAGGGGGGGCTTCAGGGAGGGATGGTCACAGGTGCTGGTGTTGTGCCAGGTGCCCTCAGTGTGAGGCAGACACTGTTATTACTATGCCCACTTTACAGATGAGGAAACTGAGAGGCTAAGGAATTAACCCACGTCAGTGAGCTAAGACGTGGCAGATCCTGGTTTCCACCCAGTGGCCCAGCCAGTGTGCTTAATCACCGTGCCACCCTACTTCTGGGATGGAAGGCTGCTGAGGACACTGTTGACTTCACCCACGGCTTGGGTGGAGGGATAGAAGTGAGGAACATGTTTGGAACGGCAACGACAAGGCTTGACATTGAATGGCATCGTAGAGTCTGCAGGAGACAACCACACCTGTGACCTGGTCTGCCCTGCAATGGACGGGCAAGCGAACAGGGCGTTATCTCTCCGTCATTTCATGCACTAGGAAGCCGAAGTCCTCGGAAGGTCAGGGAATTGCTCAAGGTAACACCGTGAGGCTGTGCCAGAGGCTTGAACTCAACTCTTTAGGCCTGGAATGCTGTTTATTACCCCTAAGAGGAATGGAGAGCCACTGAGAGGAGAGACCATCCAGATGCGGGTGCCGGCCTGGGATGATTCAGAGAGAAGGCCATGACGTGGGCCACCTTGACTGATAGCATCTGAGCTGTGATGCCAGTTAGCATCCCAAGTGAAGGTCTTGGTCCCATGGGGAGGCAATGGGGAGCTTATCTGGTCATGGTTTTATCTTGGCCTCACTCATTTAAAAGTCATCTCATGATGGATGTTAATGATACTGTGTGGCCCAGTAGCAAGCACAGGGGTGGAATGAAATCCTGGCACTGCCTCTTAGTAGCAGCAGGTGGCCCGGGCAAGCCATCTAATGTCTCCAGAGAAGATTTGGCTTCTCTGACTGCAAAATGGGGATCGTCTCTCCCCTGCCTGGTATTGCGAGAGTTAAGGACAATGTGAGTAAAGCACTTGGCATGCACCTGGGGTCAGTAAACAGGAGGTGGCATTGTTCATGTCAGGCGACAGGTGAGGGTTTGTACATCTTTTATCAAAGTGTAGCTTCATTGAAATTTTGTTTCAAATCTCTCTCTCTCACACACACACACACGTGCGCGCATGCATGCATGCACGCACGCATGCACAGAACAGAGACTTTTGAAATCTTCCTGCCCAAGTACCTTGTGCAGATGGTGAAACTGAGGCCCAGAGATGGAGATTATATACCCAAGATCACAGAGTTAAAGGGGCCTGGTCCCTGCCTGCTGTCAGTCCGCATGCCGCACGACATCACAAAGCATCCCGGACCCAGCCTCATCCCTGCTGTTCACTAAGTATGCACTTTACACAATCACTGCCCCACATGGCAGCCGCCAGAATCCTTGCTGGCATCAAACATCCAAGTCAGAGGGCACTCAGAGTTGTCAGCTTCCCCTGGCATTGCCTCACCGGGTTGTAGGGGTTAAAGAGCCATGGCAGGTGCTCCCAAGACTGGAGAAATAAAATGAATGATCTCAGACTTACACAGGAGACCACAATGGGTTCTTCTTAGAAAATGCTGTAGGGGGAGTCCACTGCCTCCACACCAACCCTGCTTTAACACAGGAGTCCTCTGGTCTCATTTAAATTCCCTAGGGATCTTAGCCCACAAGAGGGAGAAAGCTACTGTTCTCCTGAGTTTAAGTTGGCTGATCTCTACCCAGGAGCTTTAAGGAAGGCCATGAGGGGCATGGCACACTGCAGGGGTTGAGGGGCTCATGCAAAAGAGCCCTGTTCCTGATTGCTTAAGGGAAGGTGGGATTGTTTCCTCCCTGACGTCCACTCTGACTACATCACAGATGATCATTCAAGTCCTTCCCTACAAACTGGCAGGCCTCGTGCTGGGCTCTGGGCATATGAAAATAAACACCACAGGCAAGATGCCTACTCTTGTGAGACACAGGTCTTGAGTGAGGAGGCTGAGATGAATGAGGACACAAACATACAAACAATATAATCTCAGATACTGATCAGAGCTGTGAATAAAGAAACAAAACAGAGCAGTGGTATCACGACCGGGAAGATTGGCTACTCCACACCGGAATCCAGAAGATGTCCCTGGGCAGGTGACATCGCAGCTGGGCCTTTAACAAGAAGGCACCAGCCACGAGGAGGTCTCAGGAGAAAGTTTCTCAAAGAAATCAGCAGCTGCAAAGGCCCTAAGGCTGGAGTCAGCTGAGACTTCTAGGACTTTTATCAAAAGAATTTGGAGGACAGGGGGCTATTTTGTTAAGTAAACAAAGTAAACAAGACACTTTCTTTCCCTAATTTGTCATCTTTCTCCACCAGCTCCAAATCCTATTAATCCTAGATAATTCCCACTTAATTTAAACACCTCTTCTTCTAAGAAGCCTTCGGGTTCTACTAGTTCATGGTAGAACTAGTATAAAAACTAGTCTGTGGTAAAATAATAGTAATAAAAAGGTCAATAAACACTGTGTGTGTGTGTGTGTGTGTGAGTCACTATACAGGTGCCAACTGTGTTTCCTTTCTTCCAAGACTGAGATATACTGTTACCACTTTTCAAAAAATTTTCACTGTTAATACTCTTTTGTAAAATGTGATGTAGATGACAGATATGTCACAAATGCAGCAGATCAAAAGCTGACCGTGCTTTGCAAATCCCGAATACTTTGGTCTGTGAAATCCCGGACACTGCGGGCACCTGTGAACTAGGCTCTGAAGCTTTACTACCCTCCCCTCCTTTACTCCCAGATGGCCCTGGATTTCCCATACCCTTTCCATTCTCTTCCCTGTTTTTAGAATTTGAATTCCAAGAGCACAGGGACTGTCCGTTCCTGGCACTGAGCCAGGCCCACAACAAGCACTCAGAAGATACTGACTGAACCAACGCATTGTGATTTATGATGAGATACACTCACCTGAGAGAATGCTGAGAATAAAATCAGGAGCAAACTGGTGAAGGGAGACAGCAGTGTAAAGGAAACGACCCTGTATTTCAGAGCCGGGAGCCTGGGTTCACATCGTGTCTCCTGCAAGAGGTGGTGTAGCCGGGTCAGAAGGCCCTGCCCACTCTGTAGCAGCCAGACTTGGGTGAAACCACTTTCTCTGAGCCTCAGCTTCCTTACCAGTTAAATGGGGACGGCAAAGCATTGTCCCACGCTTCTTGTGAAGAACAAAAGACATGTTTGCAGAAAAACACTCTGCACATAGTATATAAGTGACACTTCTTCAGTCTGTCCTTCCAGCCCCTCCTGCATGGAGCATCCAGCCAACTCAGCAGATGACCTCTTTCCAGTTTCAGCGTCTGCTTCTGCCACAAGCCCGTGGGCTGGTGCAGGAAATTCTCCTGCAGGTTCTGAACAGAAAAGCATAGTGCCTGGCACCTAGGGGGTGCTCCATAAATGAACAAATGACCCCAGGTCGGCCACTCCTCCCACCGGACCTGTTTCCTCGAAGTAATCTCCCTTCCTTTTCCAGATCCATGAAACTTGCTTTTTTAGAACAGGCCTAGGAGTCACATTTAGGGAAGGTGGGTGGGTGTGAAGAGACTTTGATTAAAAGGTTAAGCACATTTTTGGTTTCCACTTTCGAATCTTCCAGAATTTATTTCTGCCTACTTAATAAAAAAAAAAGAGCCATGTCACATTTCTTTAGCTTGTCTTCTAGGTTACTTAACAACAACAACAAAACATCAAAGTCTTTATTTTAAACCGCCTACTCCAGCCATCCCAGGACGCGGCGAGGAGGGGGCGCGGACAGGTGGCGCGCGTGCCCGGGAAGGCGGGGGCTGCACCGCGCCGCGGGCGGGGCCGTGCACGCCGAGCCGCACTTCCCCAGCCCCACTTCCCCAGGGCGGGCCGGGGGCGGGGCGCGGCGGCGGAGTTCGGGGGCTTCTGCCGAGGGCCGTCCCACGTGCCCCTCCGCGCGAGGCCTCTCTTCTCCGATGCCCAGCACACGGGTGGACTCCCGCTTCCTGCCTACCGTCTCACCTCACAGCGGCTTCCGCCGCCCCCGCGTGGCTGCATTGCCGACCCCTGGTCCTAGACCCCCGTCCCCACGGGCCCCAGCACCGGCCTGTCCCCCGGCGCCCTCAGTCTTTGGCCCACCGCCCGCGCGCGCCCGCGGCCCAGGCGGAGGGCGGGGCAGGGGCGGGGCCCGGTCGGCGCTGATGTAATCCCGGCACCCGGGCGGAAGGATATGGAGCGCGCCCCTGGTTGGCGGGGCGCTGAGGCCAGTTGCCGGGTAACGGAGCGGAGCGGCTCCCGGCGCGCCGCCTCCCGCCCTCCGCCGAGTGGCGCTGGGGCCGCCGCCGCCGCTTTACGTAAGGCGCAGGCCAGGGCCGCCCGGCGCTCGGCAGCCGCCCGCAGCCCCTCGGAGCCAGAGGAGAGGCGCCCCCGCCGGCCGTCGCGCCGCCCGGCAGCCTCGGCAGGTACCGCGGGCAGGCAGCGGGGAGGGAGGGCGCGGGGCGGCCCCTCGGCCGGGTGGGCGCGGGCCTGGGCTGGCCGGCCGCTGGCCGCCGCGGGGCTCCGGGGCCAGCCTGAGGGAGGCCGGGCCGGGCCGCCGCCGATGGCTGCGGGGCCAGCCTGAGGGAGACTGGACCGCCGCCGGGGGCTCCGGGGCCAGACCGAGGGAGGCGAGGCCGCCGCCGATGGCCCTGGGGCCAGCTTGAGGGACACCGGGCCGCCGCCGGGGGCTCCGGGGCCAGCTTAAGGGAGGCCGGGCCGCCGCCGATGGCTCCAGGGCCAGCCTGAGGGAGACCGGGCCGCCGCTGATGGCTCCGGGGCCAGACGAGGGAGCCCGGGCCGCCTCTGACCTGGTGGTGCCCGGGCATGCGGGTGAGCTATGGGTCCTGGGACCCCCGCCCAGACCCCAGGACGCCGGGACCCCGGCTTGCGGCTCGTGCGCCCGGGTGGGCAGCGGACGATGAGTCCGCACAATGGGTTGCCGTCAGCAGCCTCCTGCCTGGGGCAGGTGTCGCCGCGCCGGGGAGGCTCTTTTGGGGGAGGGGAGGCGGGGGTGCTTAGACGTGAGGCTGGGGCGCGGAGCCCCGAAAGCGGGCGCGGGAGGAAGGCTTCGACCGGCGGGAGGCGCCCGACGTCCCCGGCAGCGGGGTCAGGCCGGCAGGCTGGGCCGCTCTCTCGCGTCCCCTCCGTTCCCCTCCCCTCCAGCATTGTCCTTTTGGGGCCCGGGGAAGGGAAAACCGCGGGGCGGGGGAGGAGGGCCGCAGGCGGGCGGGGCCGGGAGTCCGGCTGAGTGACAGGCGCGCCGGCGTATGGCGCGGAGCGCGGCGCGAGGGGCGGGCCTGGAGGGCGGGGCCGGTGTGGCGCAAGGTTTGGCGAAGGTTACAGCTGGAGCTAGGAGTGACAGGCCCACAGTCACCCGCGCGCCGCCCGGCAGACCCCAGCGCAAGAGGCGCCCCGAGATGCTGCGGAGCCTCTTCCTGCTACTTTCCAAGAATACGCGTTTCCAGCAGGCATTTCTAGAGCTCCTTCCTTCTTCCCGCTGGAGAAACCAGTGGATGTCCTGTTGGAAATGCTTCGTGTTGCCCTAGAATTCAGTTTGCATCTTGTGCGCAGATGACGGGACCTGCCGAGCTCTTGGTACAGACCTCTAAATCATGCAGAACTGTTCTGATTTCTTTTTTGCCACCTTTCTGTTTTTGTCCTCTATAGGCAAGCTGTAAAGACTTAACCTAGTTAAAAACATAGGAAGATTCATCGGAGAGAACGCATGCGATTCTTGGAAAAAATTATATAAATGTTCTTGCTAATAATTACCTGAGTTGGATACTTTGACTTATTGGCCAAGTTCCTAAGAAGGGGTTCTACATTTCTGGGTCTTGTTTTTAAAACAGTGTTAGAAAGCTCGTGAGGGGGTAGGGACAGACAGTTTTGGTAATAGGTGATGCTGTGGGTAAAACTGTACGGGAATCCCCAAGATAGATTCCTCCTGTGCAAAATAAGACCCGTTCCGGAACAGTTTGACCATTTCGTGGACTTCGAATTTAAAGGGGGGGTGGAGGGTGGAATCTATCATTCTGCATTCTCAAGGTCATATAGTCTTCCATCAGTTATTTTGGATTGAACCATTCTTAAATAGATCTCAGAGTCTCTCTGTTGTTTCCTTATGACAGAACCTATTTCCGAGATGGTGCCTTTGCATACCTGTAGAAGCTCCTTTCAGTTAATACGTCTTATAACAGATCCAATTGCTGTACTTGCTAAATAATGAATTTTTAATAATTCAAAAAGTAGTTTACTGCTTCCATTTTGGGTATAATGGTTTTTATGTAAGCCTGTTACATGAGTGAAGTGCCAGTTTTAAACATTGAAGGGAGGGGAGAATATTCTTAATTAGTTCCATAGGAAGTAGAATTCAAAGTGCAGGTGCTTTTTTGTTTGCCGTGGAGAAAAAGTGTAGGTCTTTGACATGATGTTAACATAAGTCATATTTAACTATTTTAAGGATAATTAGCTTGTTACACAAGTTGCAAACATTTAAGAAGATAGATGAATTTTTAACACTGCCAGTGGTAATACAGGGTAATGTTAGCTCACTCTGTGCTTTATTGTATGGTAGCACTCTTCAAAAGAACTTAATTGTTCTTTATTTTTCATTGTGTGGAGAAGTGTGAGCCTGGGCTTTGTCCTTGTTTTCATAGCATTTGACTTGGCACTTAATGGCTTATTAGCTATTTTCCTCATCTGTAAAATGGGAAGAATGATGACACCTGTTTCATAGAGTGTTTGGGATGCTCACATGAGGGAAGACGTGAAATAATTTCATCAACACTCAAATCCTTTTAAAATACTCGACTAGTGTAATTGTTAAAACCTCAGATTGCTTGCTTGGCTTAAAGCCTTTAGCTTTGTCTTCAGGCTCTTCCCCACCCGTTTTTATCCATACGTTGCCTGGCTGCCAGACTCCTCTTTCCTGAACACAGATCTTACCAGCCTCTGGCTCAAGAAGCTTCTAAGACTGCCTGTGGTTTGGAGCTTAGAATTCAGAGATACCAGCATCACAATGCAGGCCCCTTGCAGTCTGGCCCCCAGTCATTTCTGTACTTTATCTTGTCTTCTTTGTCCCCTTTCCACACTGTCCAGCTAAACAAGACTGCTCTTGGTTCTCTGAACATCCCAAGCTATTTCAGACCTTTTTTGCTTTTATTCTTTTCTCTGATTGGAATGTCCTGTCTCAGTCCCATTCCCTCCAGTTCTTAAAAGTTCATATCAAATATTCTGTTCCCTTTGGAGTACTTTGGAAGTCGTGTTAAAATGAATTATTCCTTTCAGCAATCATAGTTCTCTATTTTTCCTTCATCATTATATCATATTGTATTACAAATTGTTCATAGTAAACTCTGACTGTGCTGTCTGTGTCATCATTTTGTCCCAGTACCTTGCTCAGGCATTTAAACATAAAGTGCTTAAATGTTGGTTAAATAAAGTCAAAGTCTGTAATCCACCTTCAAGAATATTTTAATGTTATAAAGCATATTTGTTTATTTTTTTCTGACCCTGGCTTTAAGTCTCCAAATAATTTTTTTTTTTTTAAAGACAGAGTCTTGCTCTGTCACCCAGGCTAGAGTGCAGTGCTGCTATCACAGCTACCTCCCAGGCTCAAGTGATCCTCCCACCTCAGCCTCCTGAGTAGCTGGGACCACAGGCATGCACCACTATGCTCAGCTACTTAAAACAATTTTTTTTTTTTTGTAGAAACAGGGGTCTCCCTGTGTTGCCCAGGCTGATCTTGAACTCGGGCTCAAGCAGTCCTCCCACCTCAGCCTCCCAAAGTGCTGGAATTACAAGTGTGAGCTACCACACAAGACCCAGATGAAGTATTTTTAATAAACATCAGTGCCAACCACAACATTAGAAATGCAGTTTTATTATGTTGAATATAGTTACTATTTAGAATATTTCTTTACAGTTATTTTTGGTCTTTCACATAATCACATAGTAAGTGGTATTTTATACAAAGTAAAAAGTGTCATCTTTCCCATCTGTATCTAAACTTTTAGGGTCTAATGAAATAGATGCAGCACCTGCATTGCTGATTGTAAATCACTGACCCGTTTTTTGCATAGAGGGAACCAGAGCACAAGTTTAAAAATATTCCTTATATTTGAAGTATAATTTAATTCCCAAGAGATTACATGCTTTTTCTTTAAAAGTTTTCTTTTTTGGAGATTTATTATATGCATCAAAAGCAATTGCTTTTGAGGGGGCTTCTTAAAAGAATGTTAGAACTGGATTTGAAAGACTCGGGTTTGCTTCTTGTCCGTGGACAAGTTTGTTAAATCTCCCTTGGAAGTCAGTCAGTATTTCTGAAGTGAGAACAATTACTCTTTTTGCTTTGTAGTACATTTAAAGTGGCTATACTTTGTATACTGCACATCCCTACCCACATATAAGGTAATAAGATATTTTGCTTTATAGCATTTTTGTCCTGCTCACTACCCAGCCTGGAAACCCTTGGAGACTTCCTTTGTTGACCAGATTTTTACCAGGTTTGCCTCCATGAGTCTTTTCCATCAGTCTTTTCCTCTTTTCTTTCATGTTTTCTCTGCCGCTCCCCTCCCTGAAGCTGTTACTCCTTATGAAGATAGTCCCTGTAGTCCTGCAACTGGCCTCTTTTTTCTGGTGTCTCGTCCTTCTCTGTTCTGTTGCCAGGATTATTTAATATGCAAATCAAATCCTCTCGTGCCCCGTCTCCTAAGTATACATCAGAGGCTCTCAATAGTCATATCCCTGTTCCATCACACCTGAGGGATATGACAGTTTTGTTGGTAAGATCATGGGCTTTCTCCGCTGAAGATTTTTACCTTGGAAGTGCTACCACGTTCCTCCGCTGGTTGAGAATTAGTGTTAAAGAGTTAGGAAATCACTCTAAGATCTTTGCTATCTGGCCTAGTTCTTACTTTTAGCTTGATCTTTTAGTGGATCTCTTCTTTTTTGTTTTTGTTTCTGTTTTTTTGAGACAAGGTCTTGCTGTGTCACTCAGGCGGGAGTACAGTGGTGTTGTCTCGGTTCACTGGAACTTCCACCTCCCTTCCTCCTCCTGCCTTGGCCTCCTAAGTAGCTGGGACTACAGGCATGTACCACCATGCCTGGCTAATGTTTGTATTTTTTGTAGAGATGGAGTTTTGCTATGTTGCCTAGACTGGCCTCAAACTCTTGGGCTCAAGCAGTCTGTCCAACTTGGCCTCCCAAAGTGCGGAGATTACAGGCATGAGCCACCTCGCCCAGCCTGCATCTCTTCTTGTCACTTTATATTTCAACACCAGACCTCTGGCCCCTTCCATTATTGGCAGACTACTCTGAAATATCCTTTCCACCTTTTTCTCCCTTTCAGAATCTTGGAGACTTGTCTTAAATGCTGCTACTTCTACTTCTGTAACCTGATCTTCAGAATTAACTGCATTATTTTTCTGAGCCTGATGTCTCCACTCGTCTGTTTTTTCCTTATGATGTTTTAGTTTGTATCCATGGAGGGCTTTCCTGGATTATAAGCTCCTTGAGAGAGATAGAGGAAAATCTTAATCATTGCTAATTTCCTCTAGTATATGGTATGGTCTTTTACAAATAGTACTCGTTTGTTAAATGTTTGACTGAATTAGCTCAGAATATCTAGTCTCTGATTTCAGGAGAAGGGGGATAGAGTTGGAATGACTTTGTATGAGAGCGTTGTATATCCACGTGACTCAGAACAGGACCCAGCCTATAGTAAGTGCTCAGTAAGTGGCAGCTTTTTAGCTATTAAGTTGAACAGGTGGAGAGAACACTAGCGGTTGGGTAACTTGGTTGATTATATATGCTAGTTTATTTTGACAGTGTCCACGTATTTATTCCTGGTGCATGTGTAAAGAAAAAAAATCATCTCATTTTCTTTTTCTTTTCTTCTCTCTTTTTTTTTTTTGACAGAGTCTTGCTCTGTTGCCCAGCCTGGAGTGCAGTGGCGTGATCTCAGCTTACTGCAGCCTCCGTGAGTTCAAGCGATTCTCCTGCCTGAGCCTCCTCAGTAGCTGGGATTACAGACATGCACCACCATGCCTGGCTAATTTTTGTATTTTTTAGTGGAGACGGGGTTTCACCATGTTGGCCAGGCTGGTCTTGAACTCCTCACCTCATGATCTGCCCGCCTTGGCCTCCCAAAGTGCTGGGATTGTAGGTGTGAGCCACCGCGCCCAGCCAGTCATCTCATTTTCACTTGTACCTACGTGCTTTCATTAGTTTTGTGAGTAAGTTGGAGAGGACTTTTGCATAAACAGATTCATGACGGTGATGATGGTGGTCCTAAATTGTTCTGAAGACAGGCAAAGCCGTCTGTAGATGAGCAGGTTTTTTGCATATGGTTTAAGAAAGTCTGGAAAATTGGCCAGCCACACTGGCTTACGCCTGTAATTCCAGCACTTTGGGAAGCCGAGGTGGAAGGATTGCTTGAGCCCAGGAGTTCGAGGTGTGCCTGGGCAAATGGTGAATCCTATTTCTACAAAAAATTTTTAAAAATTAGCCAGGTGTGGTGACACATGTCTGTAGTCCCAGCTACTTAGGAGGCTGAGGCAGGAGGATCTCTTGAGCCTAGGATCGAGGCTGCAGTGAGCCATGCTTGCACCACTGTACTCTAGCCTGGGTGACTGACTGAGACCCTGTCTCCAAAAAAAAAATATATATATATATATATATATATATATATGTATATATATACACACGAGTGGAATAGAAATGGTCAAATTTTACACTATACAGTATGTTATTTTCAGGAAAATGAATGTTTTCACTTTAATCTTACATCTTGCTACCAGTATACATTAAGCAGTAGAAACCCTATGCTTGGTGTTTGGAATGACTGTTGAAATTCCGTTTCTGACATCTTCCCCAAGTGCTTCCCTGTTGCTAGGCTTTCTCCATATCTCTCTGTCTCTTCTGCAGTGTTGCCCCTGGTTGAATAGGGAGAAGATAAGGAAAACCAGTTATAATTATTTCAAAATTGTTTGCCCAGTTTGGAGATTTTTTTCAAGCCCTTTCTTTTTTTTACTTAACTTTTTTTTGTAATTAGAAAAGATTTTTATTTTTTATTTTTTTTATTTTTTATTTGAGACAGGGTCTCACTCGGCCGGAGTACAGTGGCACGATTACAGCTTGCTTGCAGCCAGGACCTCATGTGCTCAAGTGATCCTCCTGCCTCAGCCTTCTGAGCAGCTGGGGCTACAGGCTCATGCCACCACTGCTGGCTAATTTTTATTTTTTTGTAGAGGCAGGGTTTTTCCATGTTGTCCAGGCTGATCTCAAACTCCTGGCCTCAAGCAATCCTCCCACCTTGGCCTCTCAAAGTGCTGAGACCATGGGTATAAGCAAACATGCCCAGCCAAGCCCTTTATTTTCTTAGGTGTCTGATCAGTATGTTGCTTCTTGCTAGCATTTTCCCTGAATATTTTAATGGAGAGAAAGTTGAAATAGAGTAGACACATTTTTAATTATTTCTTTGGTTGTTTTCCTTGCCACTGCTTTTTTTCTCAGTAAATAATTGAGTCCTGATTGTATTTTTGTTAATCTTTTGCCAGTACCTATCTGAAGGAGTTTCTTGTTTTTATATACTTTTTTTTTTTTTGAGGCAATCTCGCTCTGTCGCCCAGGCTGGAGTCTAGTGGCACAATCTTGGCTCACTGCAAACTGTGCCTCCTGGGTTCAAGCGATTCTCGTGCCTCAGCCTCCTGAATACCTGGGACTGTAGACGTGCATCACCATGCCCGAATGCTTTTTTACTCTTTTGTATTTTTAATAGAGAAGGGATTTTGTCATGTCACCCAGGCTGGTCTAGAACTCCTGAGCTCAGGCAGTCCCACCTTTGCCTCCCAAAGTGTTAGGATTATAGGTGTGAGCCACTGTGCCTGGCCTATTTTTATATACTTTAAAGTTTAAATTAAATTTATTAAAGTATATTTTGTATGATTTGCCAAAACATTGTTTGGAATATAAGTAGCTGTTATAAAACCTTTTTTTTTTTTTCGAGACAGGGTCTCATTCTGTTGCCTAGGCTGGAGTGTAGTGGCACAGTTATTGCTCACTGTAGCCTTGACCTTCCAGGCTCAATTGATCCTCCCACCTCAGCCTCCTGAGCAACTGGGACTAGAGTTTTGTGCCACCACGCCCAGCTAATTTTCAAATTTTTTGTAGAGATGTGATTTTACCACATTACCCAGGCTGTTACTGGAACTCCTAAACTCAAGTGTTGCTCCTGCATCTCTGAAATGCTGGGATTACAGGCATAAACAACTATGTCTGGAGTCAAGCCGATTTTTTTTATTATACTTTAAGTTCTGGGGTACATGTGCAGAACTTGCAGGTTTATTACATAGGTATACATATGCCGTGGTGGTTTGCTGCATCCATCATCACCCTGTCATCTACATTAGGTATTTCTCCTAATGCTATCCCTCCCCTAGCCCCCCACCCCACCCGACAGGCCCTGGTGTGTGATATTCCCCTTTCTGTGTCCATGTGTTCTCATTGTTCAACACCCACTTATGAGTGAGAACGTGGTGTTGCAATTTTCTGTTCTTGTGTCAGTTTGCTGAAAATGATGGTCTCCAGCTTCATCCACATCCCTGCGAAAGACAAGAACTCATCCTTTTTTATGGCTGCATAGTATTCCATAGTGTATATGTGACACATTTTCTTGAAGTCTCTTTCTTCATCTCCCTTCCCACTCTGTACTCATCTTCCCTTGAAGACCACAGATAAATTTCTTAGATATCATAGGAAAAAATGATGCCTATACATTAAAAAAAATGGCATCATGGTAAAGAGAGTTTCTATGTCATTATTTAAACAAACACTGAACTTTGTATCTTGGAATGCTTTCCATATCAGACATACAGATTGATATGATGTGGCTCTATCCCCACCCAATTCTCATTTTGAATTCTCACATGTTGTGGCAGGGACCCAGTGGGAGGTAATTGAATCACGGGGTCAGGTCTGTCGCATGCTGTTCTTGTGGTAGTGAATTAAGTCTCACGAGATTTGATGGTTTTTTCAAGGGGAGTTTCCCTGTATAAGCTCTCCTCTTTTGGCTGCCACCATCCATGTAAGCTGTGACTTTGCTCGTTCTTGCCTTCCACCGTGATTGCGAGGCCTCCCCAGCCTTGTGGAACTGTAAGTCAATTAAACCTCTTTCCTTTCTAAATTACCCAGTCTTGGATATGTCTTTATCAGCAGTGTGAAAATGAACTAGTACACAGTTCTACCTTAGGTACACATTTGCTTTACCATGTTCTTTTTAAAACGTGCCTACTATTCTTTTTTAAATGTGCCTCTTGTGAAGGTGCCAGATTTTATTTAACTAGTTGATAGGAAGAGTTTCCAGGTTTTTGTTATGTATAACACAGTGCTACAGTAAACATTTTTGTACATATGCCTTAGTGAACTTTCATGAGTAACCGCCTTATTCTCTGCAGCCTTAAAAAAATTAATGACTTTCGAACTACTCTGAATAATGATTTATCATGTTAAAAATTTTCTTGGTTGCTATGTTAGTTTTAATACTTTCATTAAGGCTGGATATTTTGTATTCTGATGTAGTCTTGTGATATAATTTCATACAATTAAGGAAGCACAGATTTTTAATATTGCACATAGAATATTAGGCTCATAAAGTTTATAAAGGCAAAGGTTTGGCTTTATGAGCCTGTAACTGTATAGTCCCATGAGGCCCTTGCTTGGTTCAATCATCTGCTGTTGTAGTCTTGATATTCTTAATTATTTTTTAACTCAGAACCCACATTATCATTCTGCACTGGGTGTCACAAATTATGTAGCCAGTCCTATAAAGACTTTATAAAAATTCATAGTAAGAACCCCTCATCCTCTCACCTCCTAACCCCATTCCCTGTGAATGACTACCATTAACAATTTAGTTTATCCACTTGGGGACTTTTTAGAATGTGTATATAAACAACATTGCATATTATGGTTGAGCCATTAAAAAACAAAACAAAACACTATTTGATTGAAATCCACACAGAGTCATGTGTAATTTCTTGAAAAACTTCGTAATGGATCAGGAATGCTACAGATGTTAAGAGAATAGAGGCTCTAAAAAACTTAGCCTTAAGAAGCTGGTACTGAACTATAGTTTTAGATTTTGTTTTTTTTTTTTTTTGAAAAAGTATGCTTAACTTGAAGCTTTAGTGAAACAGCCTAAGTTTCAGTGTTAAGATAGCTACAAACCACTGCTCAACGAAATAAGAGAGGACACAGAGATAGAGAAACATTCCATGTTCATGGTTAGGAAGAATCAATATCGTGGAAATGGCCATACTGCCCAAAGTAATTTACAGATTTAATGCTATCCCCATCAAGTTACCAATGACCTTCTTCACAGAACTAGAAGAAACCACCTTAAAATTCATATGAAACTAAAAGAGAGCCCACATAGCCAAGTCAATTCTAAGCAAAAAGAACAAAGCAGGAGGCATCACACTACCGGACTTCAAACTATACTACAAGGCTACAGTAATCAAAACAGTGTGGTGCTGGTACCAGAATAGAGATATACACCAATGGAACAGAGTCCTCAGAGGCAACACCACACATCCACAACCATCTGATCTTTGACAAACCTGACAGAAACAAGCAATGGGGAAAGGAGTTCCTGTTTAATAAATGGTGTTGGGAAAACTGGCTAGCCATGTGCAGAAAGCTGAAACTGGACCCCTTCCTGACACCTTACACTAAAAT
>CAUYLG010059822.1:0-12917 GCA_963573385.1 Cacajao melanocephalus
TAATATTAATCCTAAATTTAAATGGATTAAATGCCCCAATTAAAGACACAGGCAAATTGAACAAAAAGTCAAAACCCATTGGTATGCTGTATCCAAATTTATCTCACAAGCATCGACACACAAAGACTTAAAACAAAGGAGGGATGGAGGAAGATTCACCAATCAAATGGAGAGTAAAAAAACAAAACAAAAAAAAAGGAGTTGTAATTTTTGTCTCTGACAAAATAGACTTTGACAGTAACAAAGACTAAAAGAAACAAAGAAGGATATTACATAATGGTAAAAGAATTAATGCAACAACAGGAGTTAATGATCATAAATATATATGCACCCAATATAGGAGCACCCAGATACACAAGACGAGTTTTAAATGACTTATAAAGAGACTTGGACTCCCACACAATAATGACGGGAGATCTTGACACCACATTGTTAATATTCAACGGATCAACAAGATAGAAAATTAATAGGGAATTTAGACCTGGAATAAGTAAACTTAGTGAATATCTATAGAATTCTTCACCCCAGGTCTCCAGAACATACATTTTTCTCAGTATCATATTACACCTATTTTGAAAGTGACTATATAATTGGAAGTAAATCACTCTTCAGCATTTGCATAGCATTTCACAGACTTAAATGAAATATTGGTTGGCTGTTTGTTTGTTATTTTCTTCCCTTATTCCTTCCTGTCTCTGTTTTTAAGTACAGTTATTGGCATAAAAGAGGTTTTTAATACCTATTCCTAGATTGTATTCCAGCCTGGGCAATAGAGCAAGAATTCTGTTCTCTCTCCCCCTTTTTTCTTTCTTTTTCTTTCTTTCTCTCATAAAAAAAAAAAAAAAAAAAAAAAAAAAAACTGGCCACTGCAAATCTTTTAATTCCCACTTTTATCCATTTTTCCCCAAGACACTTCTTACTCTAGAAAAAGAAAAATAATAATAACTAGAACATTTCAAGGTGTAGTCAGTACAATCAGATATAAATAGAGACAACAAAAAGTTAAAAAGCAGGGGGATGAAGCTAAGGTGTAGAGTTTTTATCAGTGTTCTTTTTGCTGGTTTATTTATGCAAATAATGTTGTTATCAGGTTAAAATAATGGGTTATAAGATAGGATTTGCAAGCTTCATGATAACCTCAAACCAAAAAACATACAATAGATGCAGTAAAAGCAAAAGGGCTCTTGTCGAGGACACTGATGACCTCCATGTGCTAAACTCAGTGATCAAATCTCAGCCATCATCTTCTTTGACGTATTAACATCATCTGGTGCAGTTGATCATACCATCTTCCTTGATACCTTTTTCACTTGGCTCCCAGTTCACCATGCTCTCTTAAATTTCCTTCTATCTTCTACTGGTTGCTCCTACTCAGTCTTCTTTTCTCAATGCTCCTTTTCTCCAAGAATTAGTAACAATTCTTGGATAAAAGAATTGGTGTGACCCTGACTGAATCCTTGATTTTCTTTTCTAAGCACACTCATTCTGTTGGTAATCTCAATCAATGGCATGGCTGTAAATACCATCCATGAGCTGTTCACTCCCAAATTTATATTTTCAACTTGAATCTCACTCCTAACATCCAGTCAAACACATCAGAATGCCCATTCAACATATCCAAACAGATGGCAACAAACATCTCAATACATTTTAAAGTTATGATCTTTTCTTCAATCTATTTTCTTATTCTTCTTGTTTTTCAGTCCAAAACTCTTGAAGTCATCCTTGATTCCTTTTATTCTCTGAAACTCCACATGTAGTTCATTAGTAAATCACTTCTGTTACTGCAATAGTGCCCTTACTGTTCTCCTTGCTCCCACCCTTGCCCCTCCCTCTTCTCACAGCTTATTGGTAATACAGCAACTAGTAATTCTTTTAAAATGAAAGACCAGGTAACACCTCTATTTGGAACCTTCCATGTCACTCAGAGTAATACCCAAACTCCTTACAAAAGACTTATGCCTGAGAGACCTGACACTTCCCACCTTGTCCCTCTGGCATCATCTACTATTACTCTCTCCTCTTCTTTCATTAGGCTACAGCCTTGCTGGAGTCTTTCCTATCTCTCTGATACACCAGGCATGCTGTCACCCCAGGGCCTTTACACTGGTTATTCCCTCTCCTGGACCACACTTCCTTCAGAGAGCCCCTTGGTTACCTCCTTCACTTTCAAGTCTTTCTTCAAATGCCATCTTCTCAATGAGACCTAACCTGAATGACCTTAGAGAATACTGCAACCTGCACCTCCTCACACCAGCACCTCCAATTCCCTTGGCATTCTATGTTGCCCTAAGGCATTAAATTGCCTCCTCCTAAAATACTGTATAATTTACTCATTATGTTATTGCTTTTTTTTTTCTTTCTCCTGTCCATTAGAATTTCAGCTCCATGAGAGAGGAGTTTTTGCTTCTTTTGTTCACTGATGTAACCTAATCATTAGACAGTGCCTAGCACATAGTAGGTACTCAATACATTTGTTTTAGGTCAGGCACTGTGGCTTATGCCTGCAATCTCAGCACTTTGGGAGGCCATAGTAGTTATTCAATTCATGTTTTAGGTCAGGCACTGTGGCTCATGCCTACAATCCCAGCACTTTGGGAGGCCAAGGCAGGCAGGTCACTTGAGTCCAGGAGTTCAAGACCAGCCTGGGAAACACGGCAAAACTCCATCTCTACAAAAAATACATAAAAATTAGCCAGGCATGGTGGTAGGTGCCTGTAGTCTCAGCTACTTGGGAGGCTGGGGAGGGATGATTGCTTGAGCCCAGGAGGCCGAGGTTGCAGTGAGCCGAGATCACAACACTGCATTCCAGCCTGGGCAACAGAGTGGAACCCTGTCTCAAAAAAAACAAAAACTAAAACCCAACCATATATGTGAATTGAATCTATATCCCCAAATCATTTATAACCTTAGTTCTGGTCTAATATTCCAAGTTCTTTCAGAGGTCTCTACTTGAATGTCCTTCAGAAACCTCAAACTTAGTATGCCCAAAGTCAGACTTATTCTTCCCATCAACTTTGTTCTTTCTCCTGTTTTCTTAATTATATTCATAGCATCGATAACCATCCAGTCACTATGGGAGAAGCTGCAGAGTCATTCCTCATTTTCAGTTCTGGAACAAGTTCCCAGCCCTCTCCCACTGCTAACAAGCATTTGATATTAATACTGAGCCTTTAGCCACATATGCATACACTATGTTTTCATTGCCTTAGTCACTTATTCTCTCAGGGAGTATTGTCCATTGGTTTGTGTATTAGTCTGCTATGGGTGTCATAACAAAATACAACAGATTGGGTGGCTTCAACAACAGAAATTTATTTCTCACAAATTTACTTATCTGGAGGCTAAAAGTCCAAGATTAAGTTGCTGGCAGGGCTGGTTTCTCCTGAAGTTTCTCTCCTTGGCTCACAGATGGCCACCTTTTTACTGTGTCCTCACGTGGTCTTTCTTCTGTGCACATATACTCCTGTTGTCTTTTCCTCTTCCCATAAGGACACCAGTCCTATTGGATTAGGGCCCCATTCTGATGACTTCTTTTAACCTTAATTACCTCCTCATAGCCCTAGCTCCAAATACAGCCATATTAGGTGTTAGGCCACCAGTAAATAAATTTTGGGGGGAAAAATTCAGTCCATAATAATTAGACACAATAATTTTCTGTCCTTTTAAAATTATTCCCATTTTAAAAAGTTCAGTCCTTGTGCATATGCAAACTTTGTTCTTTTCTTTCTACTTTCCATTTGTTTTGAATAATCTCTATTCTTGCCATTATCAGAAACAAATGTATGCCTATTAAAATAGTTTCTTCCAATATTCTTACTGTTTTGCATTTATCAGCTGGAGATGGAGTTAACGTTTGTAAAACATTTTTTGAAAATAGAGAAAAACAACCAACAGAGTCAACAACAGAACACTTCCTGGCCCTAAATAACCAAGTATGACTACTAATGCCATCTGTTGGCAGCAACAGAAATTGCATGTTTTTAATTTGGATGATAGCTTTGTTCAGTTCTATCACCGTCTATGTGCTGAAAATTAAAAGGTAAAGAAATCCCTGCATTCTCTTCCTTTACCTTCCATATTCCTGTTTCTGACAGTAAGCAGCCCAGCAGGAAGGTTAATTGAAGATAATTCAATGAAGGGACTAAATATAGAGGGGTGCCAAGAGTAACAATAACAAAAGATGGTGAAGCACCCAGGGACTAACAATGAAGAGAAGCTACTACCATCCCTGCAACTGAAGGGACAGAGCAGAAAGTGGAGAGGCTGAAATCAGAGAGAACTGAAGAAGAATTGCCCAACAGAATCTGTGGTCATAACGTAGAGGAAACATAGTTTGGCTGAGAGAGTAGGGGGAATAAATACCCTAATTTTTCTCTTCTCCTACTATCTATTCTCCCAAAGTCAGAGGAGCAAAGAAACTCACGTAGGTCAATGTAGGGCAGAGAAGGATGGAGAACGAATTTGGAGAGTTAGCTAGTGTCTTGGGCTATTTTGTGCTGCTGTAGTGAAACACCTGGGACTGGGTAATTTATAATGAACAGAAATTTATTTGGCTCACAGTTCTGGACACTAGGAAGTCCAAGGTTAAGGGCCTTCTTGCTGCATCATCCCATGGTAGAAGGCAGAAGGGCAAGAAAGCAGGCATTTATTATTCCTTCCTAATAAAAAGGAACCTACTCCCATGATAACCCACTCCCTAGATAATGGCATTAATCCATATATGAAGGCAGAGCCCTTGTGACCTAATCATCTCTTCAAGGTCCCACTTCTCAACATTGTTGCATTGGGAATTAAATTCCCAACACATGAACTTTGGGGGACACGATGAAATCACAGCAGCCAGTGAATAACTAGCATACCTTTCCTTCACAAAATGAATTGCTATCTCTTCTATTTTATGTATAGATTGAGTTCTTAAATGTCTCATCCATGGTGTTAAGTATTCCAACACAAAATAATATGTATTTAAGAGGAACTAATAAATACCTGTTTTTGAATAAATAAATGAATACTCATTATTTATCTCCATGATTTAAAATTTTGCTGGAGGAAAAAATGGCAACTGTATTTTATGTTATGTCTATGCCCAATGAATTCCAGCTGAAATTCAATACATTAAATTCCGATCCTGAATACAATAAATACAACAATAAAGCAAACAAGATCATTTTTCCTGATTCCTGGCTATATGTTTATATGAGAAGCAAATTTAAATAATAAGAGAAAAATCCCTACAGTTTGCCTTTAAAAAAAAATGAAGTATATTTTAAGAATAAGAATAGCTCACTAATCTTTGCTTTCAGCTTTAAAATTCTTACAAAAGCTTTGAATGAAAGTGAAGAGATGGCCAGGCATGGTGGCTCATGCCTGTCATCCCAACACTTTGGGAGGCTGAAGCGGGCAGATCACAAGGTCAGGAGATCGAGACCATACTGGCCAACATGGTGATACCCCGTCTCTACTAAAATACAAAAAATTAGCCAGGCATGGTGGCACATGCCTGTAGTCCCAGCTACATGGGAGGCTGAGGCAAGGGAATCGCTTCAACCTGGAAGGCGAAGGTTGCAGTGAGTGGAGATCGTGCCACTGCACTACAGCCTGGCAACAGAGCAAGACTCCATCTCAAAAAAAAAAAAAAGTGAAAAGTTGAGTTTATCTCCAAAAGAAGTACTAAAGTCAACATTGAAAGCACTTGAATGTGGTGCAACAGTTGAACTTTAATAAACAAACAGCCTGTTGAAAGCAGGCAGATTAAAAGTCTCCAGTATACTACAGGTTAATTAGCAAGCACTGTTACAGCCAGGGTCTATACTTCTTACCAAACACAGATAAATTATAGTGACTGGTATTCCTTTGTTCTGACCATTATAACTGTCAATCATTAAACTGTGGAAGTTGTCTGATATGACATTTAAGACAAACATACAAGTGTACTCATCAATTGCGGTCTAATTACTACAGTTGGCTTAATGACAGGGTTGCATCAGTTTTTTAGTAGTACTATCAATCTTGAAATCCTAAAGCAGATAGTCTAGCAGATCTCCAAATGTCATATTCCCTTGTACATTTCCAACTTGGGGAAAGAGAGCATGATGACTCAAGGTTGTTCTCCTGGTATTCTGTAGTTATAGAAAAAGGAGTATTTATAATCTATTAGACATTTTTGAGGGCACAAATAGCATGAAAAGGATATTTCAGTGAAAAATGTACATTTTGCTTGGTTATTATTGCTAAGTGCATTGTTCAGCAAATGTTCTGCTATATTGAGTTTCAGGTATCAGTTGAATTATATTATGGTGAGATTTGTGATTAAGGTAAGCTAACTCAAAATGACAAGCCCAGGGCTTTTAAAACCCACATTTCAATGAAATCTGGCAGCACAAAAACAGCTGCTCTAAGTCTGCTCTTCTAATATTTCAAAGGAAGAACAGCAATGGATTTCTGATACCATATGTGCCAACTGCAGAAATTCTAGAACAGCCTGAGAGACCATGGGTGAAAGGTCACCCTCTGCCTTATACAGATGGCATGTTTAATTATTAAAGAGCAATTTTAATCATTTAATCATTTCAGACCTTGAAATGAAGGGTCTTCTAGGGTATCTCGAAGCTTGTTGCAACCTAAACTCTGCTGTCAAACTTCTAGGGAGCCAGAAAGTGGCATATGTGATTTCACATCCTAACTTGATTTACAGTCTCATGTGAGTTGAATTTGTTTTACAGGCTGTCAAAGACATTTCTTGGGAAAAAAAAAATTGGAAGTCATATCTTTAGCAGAGAATTTAAAGTTAAATCTAAATCCAGACTTAAGTCAGTCTTGAATTCCTCAGGAGGATGGCCCTTTCTTTCAGTATAATTGTTTATAGCTCTGTTGAAAAACTTCACATCTAGCCTCAAAAATATTTTCAGAAATAGTCTCTATAGCTTTTTCCACTATTAAAAATAAACAACTGGCTGGGCGCAGTGGCTCACGCCTGTAATCTCAGCACTTTGGGAGGCCAAGGTGGGCGGATCACAAGGTCAAGAGAACAAGACTAACTTGACCAACATGGTGAAACCCTGTCTCTACTAAAAATACAAAAATAAAAAAAATTTAAAAATTAGCTGTGCGTGGTGGCACGTGCCTGTAGTCCAGCTACTCGGGAGGCTGAGGCAGAAGAATCACTGGAATCCGGGAGGCAGAGGTTGTAGTGAGCTGAGATCATGCCACTGTACTCTAGCCTGGTGACAGAGCAAGACTCCATTTCAAAATAAATAAATAAAACTGGTACAGTATCTGTCATGTAATGTTCAATAAATGTTAAGCCCTCCTCTCATCCCTTCACCAAAATGCATGCATGCATGCATTCACATGCATACACTGGAATTCACATTTATGTGATTTTGCAAGAACAAGTGGAATAAAATCAAGGATAGTTCAACCATTCGTTAAAAGCAAAATCAAATACAAAGCTTAGAATTCATGTTTTTTAGATGAAGAAAATAATATTACAACTGAGCTAATAATAATAAATGATATTGAGCAACTGGCATCAGCAACATGACAGAATAGAACTTTCTAGTGCTTGTCACTCCACAGAAACATCAGTTTGAATAACTATCCACACACAAAAATACCTTCGCAGGAGATGATGGTTAACAGACAAAACTACTAAAAAATAATAATATCTATAATTATTTCTTAAGGGATACAAATATAAAAAGATGTACATTGTGACACTAAAACATAAAATGGGGATGGTGTGGGGTAAAAGTATAGAGTTTCTGTATGTAATCAAAGTTAACTTATCAGCTTAAAATAGACTGTTACAAATATAAAATATTTTGTGTAACCATCATGGTAACCATAAAGCAAACAGCTATAGTAGATACGTAAAAGACAAAAAGCAAGGAATCAGGCTGGGCATGGTGGCTCACGCCTATAATCCCAGCACTTTGGGAGGCTGAGGCAGGTGGATCACTTGAGGTCAGGATTTCATGACCAGCCTGGCCAACATAGTAAAATCCCATCTCTACTAAAAATACAAAAGTTAGCTGGGCATGGTGGCACACACCTGTAATCCCAGCTACTCAGGAGGCTGAGGTAGAATTGCTTGAACCTGGGAAGCAGAGGTTTCAGTGAGCTGAGATCAGGCCAATACACCCCAACCTGGGTGACAGAGCAAGACCCTGTCTCAAAAACAACAACAACAACCAAAAAAGAAAAACAAGGAATCAAAGCAGAGCGAGACCCTGTCTCAAAAACAACAACAACAACAGCAACAACCAAAAAAAGAAAGACAAGGAATCAAAGCATACCATAGAGAAAAATCACCTAATCACAAAGGAAGATAGCAAGAGACATACAAGCACCTAAGCATAGAAAGCAAATATTAATAGTTAAGAAGGGAGAGATAGGCAATAATACAATAATAGTAGCAGACTTCAATAACCCACTTTTAACAATGGACAGATTATCCAGATGGAAAAAAAATAAGGAAATATGACTGAAACTACACTTTAGACCAAATGGACCTAGCAGACATATACAGAACATTCCATTCAAACAGCAGCAAAATACACATTCTTCACAGGTGCACATGGAACATAATCCAGGATAGATCATATGTTAGGCCACAAAACAAGACTTAACAAATGTAAGAAGATTGAAATCATATCAAGTATCTTTTCCAACCCAAATAGTATGAAACCAGAAATGAATTACAGGAGGAATTTGAAATGTTCACATAAACAGAGATTAAACAGCATGCTCCTAAACAACTAATTGGTTAAAGATGAAATTAAAAAGGAAACCAAAATACATCTTGCGACAAATGAAAAAGGACACACAACATACCAAAGATTATGGCATGAAGCAAAAACAGTTATAAGAGGAAAGTTTGTAGCAATAAATGCCTACATAAAAAAAAAAAAAAAAAAAAGGCGATCTCAAACAGCCTAACATTACACCTCAAGGAACTAGAAAAAAAAAAAGAAATTAAGTAGAAAGAAGGAAACAAAAAAGATAGGGGCAGAAATAAATGAAATTGACACTAGAAAAGCAATAGAAAATATCAAGAAACCTTTTGAAAAAATAGCCAAAATCAACAAACCTTTAGCTAGACTTAGGAAAAAGGATTCAGGTAAATAATATCAGAAATGAAAGAGGAGACATTACAACTGATACCACAGAAATACAAAGGATTTATAAGAGACGGCTATGAACAATTATATGCCACAAATAGAATAACCTAGAATAAATGGATATATTCCCAGAAACATAAAACTTACCATGATTGAATTACGAAGAAATAAAAAAATCTGAACAGACCAATGATATGTAAGGTGATTGAATCAGCAGTCAAAAATCTCTCATCAAAGTAAAGCTCAGGACCTGATGGCTTCACTCCAAATTTTACCAAACATTTAAAGAAGAGCTAATACCAACCTTTCTCAAACTCTTCCAAAAAATTTAAGAAGAGTGAATAATTCCAAACTCATTTTATGAGGCCAGCATCATCCTGAAGCCAAAGTCAGACAAAGACATTACAAAAAAAAAAAATTATAGGCCAATATTCCTGATGAACATAGATGCAAAAACTCTCAACAAAATACTCGCAAACCAAATTCAACAGCACATTAAAAGAATTAATTCACCATGATCAAGTGGGAGTTACTCCTGGGGTGCAAGGATGGCTCAACATATGCAAATCTATAAATATGATATACAACATTAACAGATTGAAAGACAAAACCATATGATCACCTCAATAGATACAGAAAAAGCATTTGACAAAATTCAAAATTCCTTCATGATAAAAATTCTCAACAAATTAAATACAGAAGAAATGTACCTCAACACAACAAAGGCCATATATGAAAAACCCACAGCTAACATCATACCCAACAATAAAAGCTGAAAGCACTTTCTCCAAGATCAGAAAAAGATGCCCATTCGTGCCACATCTATTCAATATAGGACTGGAAGTTTTAGCCAGAGCAATTAGATAAGAGCAAGAAATAAAAGGAATTTAAATTAGAAAGGAAGTAGTGAAAATATGTATCTCTGTTATAAGAAAACATAGTAACACAATATATTTTGAAAACATACTCTACCAAAAAACTATTAAAACTAATACACAAATTCAATAAAGTTGTAGAAACAAAAAATAACATACAAAAATTAGTAGCAGTTCCATATACTAACAACAAACTATCTGAAAAAGAAGTTTTAAAAATCCCATTCACAATTGCTCAAAAAAAATTTAAAAAGTTAAAAATAAATTTAACCAAGAAGTGAAAGACCTGTACACTGAAACTATTAACCCTGATTGATGAAAGAAACTGAAGAAGACACAAATAAACGGAATGATGTCATTGTTCACAGATTGGAAGAATTAATATTGTTAACCTGTCTGTACTACTCAAAGCAATCTACAGATTTAATACATACCTATCAAAATTTCAATGAGATTTTTCACAGAAATAGAAAAAAAAATTTGTAAAATTTGTATGGAACCATTGAAGACCCTAAATAGCCAAAGCAATCTTAAACAAAAAGAACAAAGTTTAAGGCATCACACTACCTGACTTTGAAATATACTATGAAGCTATAGTAATCAAAACAATTTTAACTGGCAGAAAACAGACACGCAGACCAATGGAACAATATAGAAAACCCAGACATAAATCCAGATATTTACAGTTAGTTGATCTTCAATAAAGGTGCCAAGAACACACAATAGAGAAAGGACAGTTCCTTCAATAGATGATATTGGAAAAACTGGATATCCACATGAAGAAATATGAAATTAGACTCTTTATACCACATGCAAAAATAAATTAGAAATAGATTAAAGACTTAAACATAAGGCCTGAAACTGCAAAACTACTAGAAGAAAATGTAAAGGAAAGTTTCACAACATTGGTCTGGGCCATGATTTTTTTTTTTTTTACATGACCCCAAAAGCACAGAAAACAAAAGCAAAAATAGACAAATGGAATTTTATCAACTAAAAACTTTTGCACAGCAAAGGAAACAACTGACAGAGTGAAAACACAAACTACAAAATGAGAGAAAATATTTCCAAACCATACATCTAATAAGGAGTAAATGTCCAGAATATATAAGGAACTCAGACGATAGCAAGAAAGCAATTAAGTTTTGTAGCATATTAAAGAATGAGTAAAGAACCTAAATTAAATTTAATATGCTACAATTAAATTTTATAGTATATTAAAAAATGAGCAAAGGACCTAAAGAGACGGCTCTGAAAATAAGACGTACAAATGGCCAACGGCTATATGAAATAATGCTCAACATCACTAATGATCAGATAAATGCAAATTAAAGCCACAATGGGATATTATGTTACACTTGTTATACCACAAAGGTTGGCATGGTGGCTTGCATCTATAGTTCCCAGCTATTTCAGAGACTGAGGTGGGAGGATCACTTGAGTTCAGGAGCTGGAGACCAGCCTAGGCAACACAGCAAGATCTCATCTCTTTAAAAAAAAATGAAAAATAAGTGTTGAGAAGGATGTGGAGAAAAGGGAATTCTTGCATACTCTTGGGGAGAATGCAAATTAGCACAGCCAATATGGAAAACAGTATGGAGGTTCCCCAAAAAATTAATACTAGAACTGCCATATGTCAGCAATCCTACTATTGTGTGTATACCCAAAGGATATAAAATCAGTACATCAAAGAAATATCTGCACTTCCACGTTGACTTCAACATTATTCACAATAGCGGAGATATGGAATCAACATAAGTGTTCATCAGCAAATAAATGGAAAATGAAAATGTGGTATAATAACAATGAAATACTATTCAGTCTTAATAAAGAAGGAAATCTATATATTTTGTGATGATATGGATGGACCTGTAGGACATTGTACTAACTGAAACAAACGAGTCACAGAAAGACACATAACTGCACGATCTCACTCATATGTGGAATCTAAAGAATTTGAACTCATAGACGTAGTGGGTAAGATACTTAAGGTCATATAGCTGTAAGTGGTGCAGCTAGGATGCCAAACTGGATCACAAATTTCAAAGCCCATTATTGTGTCAGTACACTCCAGCTAAAGGCCACCAGGAACACACTTGTAGTTGAACGAGTTGAGTTTATTCCTTGTAACAGAGAGGAAGAACGCATGGCATAGGGAAATCTGGGGTATTTCAGTAAGACAGTGTTTGAAAGAACTTATCATAGAATTTGGTCATATGCTGGATGATTTGGGAAAGGTCTTAAGGAACTTGGGCTTTTCTCTAGATTGGATGCTATCAGGAAGTGGTGGTAATTCTATGATTGGGTATCATCTTAGTAAATCTTATTTAGAAGGATGGAAGATTAGGGAAAGTCTAAAGCTGTAAGTGGTAAAGCAGCAGCAGTAACTCAGATTAGCCAGGACAAAGACAGATAAGGTCACCCAGCAAGTAGGTAGAAGAGCTAGGACCTGAACCCAGGCAGCCCGCCCTAAGTTTGCACATTTACCTGCCCTACAGGCAAGGGCAATAGGAGCAGCAGCAGAGCAAAATGAGGATGATGGGAGAGATGTCTTAGGAAGAAACCTCAGCTATGTAGTGAAGCCAAGGATTCATGGTAGGAGATCAGCACCAAAGAAGCCTTATGGGGGTACTATCTGCTCAAATAATAGTCTGAAGAAAAGAAAAGAAAAGAAAAGAAAAGAAAGAGGGAGAGAGAGAGAAGGAAGGAAGGAAGGAAGGAAAGAAAGAAAGAAAGAAAGAAAGAAAGAAAGAAAGAAAGAAAGAAAGAAAAAGAAAGAAATAATGCCAGAGAGGAAGAGATGAGTGTGATGACGGATGGAACACATTCTTGGAAGAGTTGGGAAGGGAGTGGACGATGTAGTAGCAGGACAGAAATGCCCTCCTCTGAAAAGGAGTAGAGTAGAAGATGGACTGCT